>JAKJJM010021977.1:0-14194 GCA_021901965.1 Pipa carvalhoi | reverse complement strand
GCAATACGCACAAGCATATCTGACATGCCTTAGGGGGCGTGTCAGAGTGGTTGATTGGCAGGTTGGGCACAAGATGGCAGCTCCCACAGCTTCAAATCGGGAGAGGCTGACATTTGCACTTTCAGTAGGAGAAAACCAAGGTCATACATTGGTGTATTACAGTGGTCAACTCCCTGGCCATACTATTCTCACTGCCAAGTTTTGCTTTTAGGCCCTTGCCCTGGGTGTCTTGGGAATTTAGCAACTCTCTAGAATGCAAGGGTGAAATACAGAAAATGTACCTATATGTCTGTTCATCTTTAGGAAGTCTTTATTAAACAAAATTCTGAATTTGTGTCTTTACAACGGAGAGGGTGTTGCGTTTGTAATATTATAAAGCAATTTTATAAACTAATATAAAGTCAGTATAAAACACCACCACCAAAAATAATTAAAATTATATTCCACAATAAAAGAATTTGATTATCCTTTTTAAGCAGAATTCTAGCCAAAACTTGTAGACTGCTTTATTATGAAACCCCCAATGGATTAATTTCTGTGTCGCATACATTGATGTAAGGAAGTAATTTAAGGCTTTCTACCCAAGTGGGACAAGGTTCTGTTTATTTAAATCTGCAGTAACTTTCTACTTCTGTGAACTGAATAACATTTCTAACTACTAAAAAGTGAACACTCTGCTGGATAAAATATATATGTAAGTACTCCTTAGCAGATGTTGCAGTATATGAAACATCTGTACGATGTCAACAGAGATTCGCCTTCATAAATTGCTCTGCTGCAAATATTTATTTTCTCGAAGAGACTTTACTTTTGCTTTCTAGTTAAACTCAAAAACACAACACCCCTCCAACTTATAAAGAGAAATTTACTGTTTTCTGAACTTTGCTTACTGGGATATTTACAGTTCCTGTCCTGTTTAAAACTGACAGTAGTTGGCATTAAACTTCGTTACGGCTTAAAGTACTCTTAACATGACAAGTACCTTACTTGTGGCTGACTGATCTCCAGTTCTTGTGTTAACCTTGCAATGTATATATTGTAAAATTGATGGGAATAAGGATAAGGCTCTCAGGCAGTGGTGTACACGCTTAAGGAGATTTTAACTGCTAGATGCATGCCAGCAATAACATTGCTCTGAATTAAATGACTTCCTATACATCAGGTGAATCTCATCCAGCTTTTTACTGCAGTTCTTGCAAGTGCACAGCAATGCAGGGCAACTGCACAGACCCATAGGACCCAACCAAAAAAATAAATGGTTGCTCTGCATTGCCGTTTGCTTGAATACATAACAAATTGCCAGAAAACGACTGTCTTTACTTAGTATGCAAAGTTGATAAATTCCCCCTTCACTTTGCTATAGGATAGCATTAAAACATGATAGTGTATAGTAGGTATATTAAATCAACGCAATAGAAAAGGTAAGCAGCATTGATAACGTTGCAATAATATATATATATTCTTGCTATCTTACCATATATATGGTTTGATACAAATTGCTCATAATTTATATATCACATAGTAAGACATTTGGTATACAATTTGTTTTATCAAGTTTTTTTATTATTAATATTATATAATATATATATATATAAACAATATTACATCAAGTTGAACTATAATAAGACATTTGAAATACAATTTTTTTTATCAAGATTTTTTATTAGCAATATTATTTACTATATATTTTAACAATATATTATTCATGTTGACCTATAATAGGACATTTGCAATACAATATGATATATCACTTTTTTTATCATTATTAATATATCATATATGTATTAACAATAATATATTATTTATGTTAAACTAGCTGTTTGGATATGATTGCTAAATAATTATGCGATAAGCAGGAATTTTACATTAGCATCACATGGGCTACTTAATTTCTATAACCTGCATGAAATGCAGGCAGTGCAAATCACTGCTGAGGTTATGGGAAAGCAGAAAGAGATCTGCTGCTGTGATGGGAACTACAGCCAGCTACTCACTTATCAGATAAATCTCACTGGCAGGCAAACAGCCCATAAATCAGAAAGAGGTGGCTCTAACCTCCTAATGAGTGGCAACTCTCAATGTTAAGTTGAAGAACAAGCAAGCTGTTTTACTGAAACTCTACACTCCATCCTGGTCCCTGCCGGGCTGGAATCTTTGGAAAAACTTTCTCCAGCACTTCCATTTTTTTTTTAAATTGTCTTTTTTTATTCCAATCCAAATGAAGAAAACATTAAATTTAGCTTAATTTGATACTGCTTTGTTCACGAGACATTAGCTCCATGCATTCAGACATTTGATTAAAGAGGCCTACACATATTAGAGATGATACAATGCTGGTTATATATACATTTTTAATATAGTTCTTTGACTTTAAAATCGTATTTGTTTATTAAAGTGTATAAATGTGTAATTATTATTTTAAATATCAGATAGATAGATAGATACCATTATTATTGGGGGTTTGTCCAGGAAACTGATGATCAGTAATTTTTGGTATAAATTGAATGGAAATAAATAGATTTTCCCAGCTTATAACTGGTGCTATATTTTCCCTTAGGATAATTTCTCTTTACCAGAGGAAATCATTCAGTTGCCTTATTTCAAACAGAGTTAATTTTTCTGAGAATTGAAGACCCATGGGGGCATCTTCTGTGCTAAATTTTCCAGCTGCCAATGGGTTATATTTTTTCAAGTTTTCCTGGGTGGTGTGCTCTAGAAGAAGCATAGTCTAGGAAACAGTCTACTTTAGCAAGCTGTTGCAGAAAATAATTCTTTTTTACTTTTGCTGTAATCGCTTAAAATATGGTCATGTGTCCTGGGTATTTAGCAGGTGTTATTATGGGTGTTAAATCAATTAAAGGGCAAAAGTGACCTCCAGGTAACTACTATTTATGTTTTTTCATTGAGCACAGATATTCTGACAGATACACTGTGGTTAAAAACATGTAAGACAGCTGCATTATTAATGCCTTTATATATGCTGCTTCTGTTGCATTCACGAAACATCACAGTCTTTCTTTTTGTCTGCAGCTGCCAAAGATGTCAGTCACGCGGCACCTATTACTAGTCTTCATAACCTTCCTGGTCTACACACTTGAGTCTACAAAAGCATATGGGGCAACAGAGACCCTGTGTGGAGGGGAGCTGGTGGACACTCTACAATTTGTTTGTGGAGATAGGGGCTTCTATTTTAGTAAGTGAAACTAAATATATATTTATATTGACCAGTTGTGGGTGGGAATTGCTTATAATATGTACAATGTTTCTAATGTGAAGACATAAAATGTCAGCAACCAGCTGCTATCCGTGTATTGCTGTGCAACTTGGCACCATGTCTACAACACAAACCCCACAGAGAACACAAGGATGAGGTTTTGTTAGAACAACAGTTGCTCTTTATAGAACAAGGCTAAAAAAAATGATCTCTGATACATTTGGGTTATGATGTCATTACATCCATGAATAAAGCAGAACTTGACTTAATGTATTTCATCATTTGCAAGTCTTTTTCAAAATGTATCATGGTAGCAAAATGTGTTAATCCAGGAAAAGGAAACAATATTACACGTAATTGGTAACCCTATTCTATCTCTACATACTGTGCAAACAATCCTTACCGCCAGTCTATATAGCATGTCACATGTGGGAGGTTCAAGGTATTTAAGAAGGTAGGGAGCATTTTGGCAAAATGATCTCCCTTCAGCTAATTGCTACAGTTATTCAAGCTAATTAGTTGATCTGGCAATACATTAATTAAACCAGGTAAAACCTATGGCAAAATAGCAGAACCTAAACAAAAACAAAATACAGGAATAGAATCAGAACCAAAAGCAAAATATGAGAGTTGCTCAAATTATCTTTGGTCTCTACATGACAGTCATTTAATTAGCTGGACGTGTTTCCTTAAGGATTGCAGTTTTGCAATGATTATTATATATAAGTATATATATTATTTATATATATAATATTTTCTGCCATATTCTTTAAAAAGTTGCCTTGATGATCATTTGCTTAGGTCATTACAAATGCATTCAAAAACGCAAACATAATATAAAATGACAGATTCACATCTAAATTAAACTGGGGGAAATTACCATTTAATTAAAGTAAATGTGCTAGAATTCTTTTTTTTTAATACGTCTTTTCTAATTGTGCCATTTTTAAAACACCCTGGTATTCCAGTTTCATTTATTGAATTCTTTAAATCTTGACAGCTGTCGATAGTTCAAAACAGAGACACGTCCAAAAAAGGAATTGAGTTCTCTGCTCTAAACAGCTGATAAGAGTTTGTTCTGTGCAGCTTGTGCTGACTATGCACATTCCTGCCCTATGTGTCCTCCTCGGTAATGTTGGCAGGGGAGAAAGGAAGACCCAGGCAGGAGGCATAATGGGGGGACAGTGGCTCAGTGAGCCAGGTCCCACAAAGACCCTCTTTGTTGCCTCTTGCATTCCTCTGGGAGAGTAGAAGGAGGGGAAGAGTATTGTTTACTTCCAGTTCCCTTTTAACTCAGTTTGATTGATATGGTAAAAGGGGGAGGGATGGTGATCGAGGTAAGAGAGGGACAAGAAAAGGATGCTAGAAGGAAATAACCAGCATATTTATTGAGCACATGTCATGGGAGCGATAGAGACATGCAGGAAAATGGTGAAGCCCAAAATCATGTCTTACTGGTCAAAGGGCTGCTGTGTAACAATAATATTACAACTGACTTATGTCCCAAAAGATTAATAATTTGGGAACTGGAATTCTGTGTGAGATTCATTCAAAAATTTTTCATGGCTCTTTAAAAAATGAATTTGCTTGATTGTGTGTTGTACAGGGGAATGTATGTGATAGGTATGTATTGACTTCAAAAAATACCCCCTATAAATAAGTTCTGCTCCCCAGCACATATTATTATTTTTTTTGATATTGTATTTATATAGTGCTGCTGATATATTACACAGCGCTTTACAGAGATTCATCGTTCACTTCAGTTGCTGCCCCATAGAGCTTACAATCTAGTTTCAGTCACACACACACACAGATGTATGATTTTGGGAGGAAGCCCATGCAGGTGTGGGGAGAACATACAAACTCCATGCAGATGAAGTCCAGGGTGGAATTGAACCCAGAACCTCAGCACAGCAAGGAAGCAGTGTTAACCACTGAGCCACAGCACTGCCCTATTATGAAAATTTTATCACTCAAGACAAATAAAAGTAAAGATATGGAAAGAAATAATTGACCTCAAGTCAACATTGACGTTGAAAGAAACGTTAATGACTTGTATGTGCTAGTCTGATTTGTGGGTGTAAAGTTTTATTTATAATGCACTACTTGGTAACGCAGTGCTGAATATATTTAGAGGAACTATAACATACACAAAAAATACCCTATTAGCATTGGCAGGGAAGGAATGTCTGCACAGTTTTTGGAAACATGCAATTTTTGCAGTTCAGATTTTCATTTCTTTGTGTTGTTTTTCTCTTTGCTTGTTGCAGCCATCTTTTATTTGTTAAGTAAACAAACTCCCACACTGTCCCATTGTTTCCTTTGGATAATAATACTTATTCGTGAAATGAGCCAGAAAGAGCTAAAAAAGATGACAGTTTTACAAATACTGCAATACTGCCTTGGAACAACCGACCTGACAATCCGAATGGAAATTTCTTTATCTGATGTTAATAGATGATGTCCTTTAACAATAGATATATATTACAGACAGAAGGGATAAGTGCTCAAGTAGGGTAGATGTAAAGTAAGTTCAAGGGCAAGTATTTATTTACAAGAAGACAGAGGACAGTTAGTTATGGACTGTAATAGGACAGCTTCAGTACAGTTTCTTTATTTTCATGGGATACAATTGTTTTAATAATATATGCATCTTTAAGTAATCTCAGAAAGTACCATATTTTCCGGACTATAAGGCGCACATAAAATACTAAAATTTTCTCTAAAATCACGAGTGCGCCTTATAGTCCGGTGCGTCTTATATATGGATCGGTCCTACCTTCTCGGGGTCCCGATCATGCTGTCGGTGGTACAGCTCCCTGCACCCAGCAGCCCCATAACCTTCGCTCTGCCGCGCTGAAGTGAACGCCAAAGTGAGCGCTCTGCTGTACTCTGCGGCGTCAGGACAGCGTCAGGCCACGTTGGCTGCTGGCCACGCCCCCTCGCTGTGCCGGTGTGCCTTATAGTCCGGTGCGCCTTATATATGAACCAAGATGCCTTAGCAGGCATTTTTTGCAGGTGCGCCTTATAGTCCGGAAAATACGGTATTTCATGTTGCCATCAGATGCAGGTGTGGGTTACTAAAACGACCTTAAAAGATCATTAACACCAAAAATATATGTTGAATTTGCGCTTGCAAAAATTCTAAATTGTTTCTGTAAAATAAGATATTTAGCAATTTGGTTTAATAAATTGAGCTTTAGGGCATATTTCCTGTATATGCATTATCTATAGCGCCATAGAAAACGACAGTGCAGGGGGAGGTCTGAATAACAACATGGCTGCTATCAATAACAAAAATTTTTTGATCTTGAACCTGTGGCTCTTCATCTGTTAGTACAGCTTAATAAGTAGCTTTCTACAACTTGAATGCCTGAATTGTAATTTCTGAACTCAAAAAGGCTATACTTTTTAGAAGGGATTCTGTTGGGAATCCCAGCAAGGACTGAGCACGTTTCAAATGCAGATCATCAAGTCTAGTCTGCTCTTGACATTACTGTATTTAAATGTGGTGGTGTATTTAAATGTGGTAGAAGTCTCTGAAACATAGTTAATATTTAGTCTGCTTCAGTTATTTTAGGTAGTCAGAAATTACAGAGAAATGCTTAGTCGGTGAACTATAAGTCTTTTTTCTAAATTCCGAGGAAGGAACAAATGTCACCATATTAGTCAAGAATGTCCAGCCTCCAATATTTGTTGTATTACAAGTCCCATCACCCCAATGACCTCTGAAGGCTTACAGGGTAAACTGCTGATGTTGCTGGTAGTTGCAATTCAAGGACAGCTAGTTTGTCAAGGTTAAATGTCATTATTACAGCCAGATGTTAGGTGGTCCCCCATACAGAGCATTTTTATCATCGTTATATCATTGTTATATCATTGTCTGTCAGCTAGGCCCCTTTCTACTGTTTTGGTTGAAATCCTAGATGTAAAATTTCCCTCCTGGTTCCACATATTTCTGTCTCTGTTTTTTTCACTTTTCTGTGCACAAGAACTCAGGCTCAGCATGGAACTATTAGTGTGTTCCATTGGCCCATTTCCCCAGCTGACACCTGGGACAAGTAAAGTGGTTATCAAAGACAGCTAAAGTGAAACACAGGGAATTATACTGAATGAAAGCCAAACTGTCATGGAGAGATGAATCTATGCCAAAACATTAAATTAATCTCCCTCTGATACGCAAAAAATATATATATATAAAAAAACATGAATTTATTTGTTTAGAGACATAAAAATAACATCCATATTTTTTTATTCCTGCATTATGGTTCCATTTAATGTACTTTCCACAGTTTAAATAGTGTTCTATTAGCAGTAGTAGTATAGTAGTCTAAACATAGGTGTTATGGGTATGCATTAGATTTTAAACTAAGTAATAATATGGAATACTTAAAAGCCTATGTTTTTATTTGGCAAATACCAAGAATGTACAAACATAGTAGAGTTTATTAAAGCATTCTGTACACACAGCCACATAATTTTGCTGTTTGAACCAGCTGCATAAATAAAGCAGACAAATTGCCTAGCCTATCCCTAGCCGGCAAAACGTGCATAAAATAGGTAATTAATGGCTGGGTACTGTACATTTTACCATTTCTAGGATGGCAACCCCAGTGCACTTGGTATGCATGTGTAAGTTGGACAGGTTTTTACTTATTTGATACCCCTTACCAAAAAATGTCAAAATCAGTTTTCTACCTTGCTACAATTAAGTCTAAACTTCTTTTTCAATATATTGTACATCCAAAATGAGCAGTACGTGTACATAAAAAAGCACACTAAGCTGACTTAGGCATGATAGCTGTCATGCTGCATTGAAAAGCCTTATGCACATGCTCATTAGTGGCTTTGGTGCCATAAAAAGGGTCTTGGCAATGGAATGAAGAGCATTGTCTGCTCTCATGAGGACTACTTGTCTGCTTATAGAGCAATGGAGTCTACTACACTTCCTGGTTACTGTGTTTGTTACATGGTACTTGTGTGTTTTCACTTCTACTTCCTGTTTTCACATTTGTAATGGAGAAGCCTACCAACATGTACACCATATTTTTTTAACCAGTGAATCCTGAAAAAAACTTTTTGCAGATACATTTATGTATCTAGTGAAGTCTATTTTTGATGGATATATTTTAGTTTAAATTATATTGTTTGTTTGGAATATATGCTTTTGAGTTCACTTTAATTGTACATATAAACACTTACTACAACAGAGTGTAGCTCTCTTGACTCTGCTTTGAAAAGCCATATTATGAGTTAATGTTATTCTCACATTTTAAAAAGTTATTGGAAAAGTGCTGACGCAGCTTAGTGTAAAACTCTGTATGAATTGTTGAAATCCAAAACCTTTGTTTACATGACCTGCTATGCTGGTATTAGAAATTTAATATTATTTAACTATTTCTTACACCTTTTACAACCTTTGAACATTCGTTCTTTATGCAACTGATAGAAAAGCACACCACACAAAAAAGTCCTGAATAACAATAGCGATGTGTTTTTGTGTTCGAACAATTCTAGCTGGTACAAATAGCAGAAGGGAACACAGGAAGGGGAATCTTCTGCTCCAATTCATCTTCTAAAGAACAGAAATATTTAGAGACAGAAGGAAAGACACAGTTTACTTATATGAATTGTTATCAAAGAGGGGAGCCAGCTATTGTGCTGTGTGAAAATGAAGAAAAATCTTTATAGTTTGGTCATAAAGGTGAAGCCCTGTACACTGAGCTTATGGTAAAGGCAGGTGGCTAGTTTAAGGGAAGGCGTCATCAATCTGTGAAAACTGAGCTGGTCTTTTCCAAATGTTTCATATTCCCTGCCACAATGTGCCAATTAAGCTTAGAAAATAACCTCTGAAGCTGTACAAGCCGTTCTTTGAAAGAAAGGCGTATGAGTGCCAGTTGGCAATATCAGTACTGCTAAATACGCAGAGGATCAATAGGAGTGAAGGAATACATTTTTCTATGGTTTTGCAATGTATATAAGCTCTGATATTTTGGTATTTGGTATTGTATTTATATAGCGCTGATATATTACACAGTGCTGTACAGAGATTCATCATTCACTTAAGTCCCTGCCCCATAGAGCTTACAATCTAGTTTCAGTCACACACACACAGATGTATGTTTTTGGATATTGACGGCAATCACTTGGAGCAATATGAAACAAACTTTATAACTTCAAGGAAATTTAGTTAAATTACTTTAGAGAATAACAGACTGCTATTTAGACATGTATACTGTCCTATCCATCCTTTAAATTATACATACAGCGATATCACTTGGCACAGCATTACATTATTTTGAAGAATAGTGCCTTCCAATTTTAGAATTCCAGAATATCCTCCATTTGAAGGGTAAAACTGTTGAAATGTGTATACTGATTAACCAAGCAGTGCTTAGGATTGTACACGTTCCATGAATACAACACTGATTAAAGCTCTTGAGGTTAGGAGTTGTGAATCCCAACAGTAGTGTATAAATAAGAATGCTAAGTTTCTTTTGAGCCAGTGGTTTCTTTAAGACTTTACTAGCTTGACTGTTTAATTAGGTACACTATACTTGAGAAGTTTAAAAGAAAACCATTTTAAATGCCATGTTTATATCTGTGCTAACCTCAAGCTACAATTCCTTGAGATGGACTTTTAATAAGGTGCCTGTTTCTTTCTAGACAGCGGACACACTGCGGTCACTCGCCGATTTAGGAGAGGGATTGTAGAGGAATGCTGCTTCCGTAGTTGTGACTTGGAATTATTGGAGACCTACTGTGCCACACCTGATAAGAATCAACGTGATGTCTCCACTGTACCTGCTACTGCAATGCCAACATTAAACAAGGTGAATTATCAAATGTAATATCTGCTGATATATGCTGCAGAAGATGAGGGTAGTTAACATTAAAGAACATTTAATAAACTGCAAGGGCTGCAGATCACATAGGGACAGGTGTACTCACACACACAAATCCTTCATTTTCTAGATGTCATACTGCCATATTGATTCCTGGGCAAGTGTCTTAGTGAAAGTCTCCTGTATAACTTGAGTTCTAGCAGGCAATTCCTTTCATTTTAGCTAATTAAGCTGCTGGAATAAAGTGCATATTCTAAGTCACCAGCTGAACATAGTGACTAGGATGTACAATATCTCTGGGATAATAATGTAGCATCGACTACTTAATTATATGTAACTCATTATTACAGTCTGTTATTCTTCTATGTCAGCTGCCAAGTTACAAATGTACTTACACATCAACAGTATAAATAGTTAACGTTGTTCTAATGCCTTTCCTCATCAGGAATTGTACCACAAGCATCACCACACGAAATCCTCTAAGTACGACATCTGGCAAAGAAAGTCTACTCAGCGACTAAGAAGAGGAATCCCGGCTATTGTACGTGCTCGAAAGTACCGGTTACAAGCGCAGCAGATTGAAGAATCTGAACAGGCTCTATTGCATCGTCCCCTCACCTCCTTATCCATGACACAATCTCTCCAAGTGCAACAAGCCTTAGAGCCCTCTGTAAACTGAACCAGGGACCAAATTCCAAGTAGGATCCCATAGCCATCATCTTTCGTTTTGTTTTATCATTTTTTTTCATCTCTGAATGGGAGGGGAAATGAGATCATGCCTTACCCCTCTCTTTATTTCCGAGGCTGGTCAACAGAGGTGAGCCTATAGAGCTTCTTATGGATCCTCAATGAGGAGAAAAAGAAGTAACATGCAAGATGCCAAACAGGAACAAGATGTTTTTTTGGCTGGTGAATTTCTGTGGATTTATGTGTTTTGTTATTTACGCGCATTTTAATCTGCAAATCCATCTGTGTATGTGTACATATATATGCAAACACACATATCTGTTTATACATACATACACAAATATGCTTAAAAAGAATCAGATGGTTCAGCACTTCACGACTTACTCGTACACCACTGTGGAACTACAAATATACACCTGTTTTTTTTTGTTTTTTTTTAGAAACTATTTAAAGCATTGTACATTTCCACCGAAATCTTTCAAAGAGATTGAAGTGGGGAAATGGGGAAATCTCTCATGAAAAGGGGAAACTCGTCTTTTTCTCCCTTATGTACTTACAAGTCTATATTTTTACACAACTTTTTTTTTTTTTCTGTAAATTCTTATAGCATTTAAATATCAATGTACCAATTACTTGCACCTTTTTGGAATGCCTGAAAAGAATTCTAAGGGCGTATAAGGTTGTTTTTTTTATTTTATTTTTTTTTTATTTTTCTTGAGTGCTTTTGTGTCTTAAGGGTGTCAACATAATAATCCGTAAAAAAAACTGTTGCATCCTGGGTTGGCGCACTGGGAGTGAAGCAGAGTTCCAAATGTATTTGCACCTTTTATAATCATTGAGAATGAAGAAAGAAAACGTAGGCAGAAGGCTTTTTCATATTTGTGAGAGTGGTCTGCTTTGCACAAGTGCCACAAATTACAATGATTTTATATATGTGTAATATATATTATAAAACTTTTTTTTTTTTTTTTGCAAAGAAGTCAAGCACTATTTTTTATGGGGTTTCTTTTTCTAAAGTAGCAAAAGAAAGGGGATGTGATAATTTAAGTATGATCCGATATGGTGCTAAAGTCATGGAGAAAGTAAGGACAAGGATGAGAGTATTTTGGGGAGGGAGTTCATGAAACTCAAGTCCCTTGAATGGAATAGGTATCCTAAAAAAAAAAAATGCTGACAATGTAACTATTGGCTGCAGCTCCATGATCTCCATAGAATGGAAACTGGTTATAGTGTGAAAGCAATTGATAATTATACAATGAACTTGAAAAAAAAAAAAAAAATCAGGCTTTTCGTTTTAAGAAAAGTAACTTTTTGTTTCTTTCCTCTGAATTGTGAAGAGGGCGTCATTCAGATTTAAATCCATTCGCCTCCATCACCACTATTACATGTCTCTGATTTACACCTACAGGCTATGTCTTGGGAAAAGGGAATTGCATTTAGAATTATAAACATTAATATCCCACCTAATCTATTATCTACTGTTATTCCTGCACAAAGTAATGTTGTGCATACAGTGTCTACATTAAAGCGCCCAATTCCCATTCAATGCTAATTACAGATTTTTTTGGTTTTTTTTTTTTAGCATCATAATAAAAAAAGTTAATCTGTTCACATGATATTTGAAAAATCTGCACTTTTTACCGTCCTTGAGAACTAGTTCTTGGGACTATGGGAATGTTGATGAAACAGCTATTTTATGGATCAGATTTGTAATGCAGCAGATATGATAATATGCAGATTTTAAATTGGAAACCCTTTGAATCAAAACATAGTATTGATCTGTATATCAACCAACTACGACATTCACCAACTTTATATATATACTGTTGCAGAATTAGGTCTGCCCATCATGCCCCAAGATAAATTGGCAGAGAGATTATGGGAGCAGTACTAAAACTAGAGTTGAAACAAGTTGAAAACTTTGGTAAACATCTGGTAGCCATTGTAGGGCGAAATTTAATAAGGTCGGAAAGACCGCTAACAGCCTTTCCGATTCTCGCGAGAGTTATTTGATTGAGTTTTTCGATAAAGTTTTTCAATGGAAAGGCCTACTTTCCATTGAAAAACTCGATCGAGAAACTCGCGCGAGAATCGAAAAGGCTGTTAGCGGTCTTTCCCTTAGAATCAAAAGTAGTTTGGGAGTAAGGTATTTTTATTCCTAAGTCAAGGATGCCAAGACTTCTGGAATTGTCATCTTATAAACCTTAAATATCTTTTCTAAACATGGCCAAAGTTCTTTCTTGAGCATCTATTACATTTATATGATTTTTCTTTTGCAATAATAGTTTAAAGAAAGCGGCACTCTCTATTTAACTCCCCAACCCCCCAACCATTGTTAAACATGCTGATAGGACCATGGAATCAGAATTCTATCTATTTTTATGTGATGTATCAAAGTCCTAGAATCACAGAGATATTTCTCAAGTGTTAACTCATTTATGATTTACCATGTGACCATTTTGAGGCTCTAGTGGGGGCAAGTCCAACCTGTATAACCTCTGTGTGCTGCACATTCCTGCAGTTTGCACTGTTCTTCTAATTAGGACATTTTATTGGCTGTGGTCAACATAATGACAAAATGCGCACAGATTTTTTTTCCCATGTATTTTAGTGTTATCTATTAAGTAGAATAACAGACTGCAGGAAGTTAGGTTGTATCCATTAGTATAGGGGAGAGGAAGAGGAGGAGTTTGCTGCTTGATCTGTATTGCAAAGAATTCTATCTATATATTGCAAAAGAATTCAGGTAAGCCCTTCCTACATATCCTGTAGGCAAATAATTATAAATGGATGGGTTATGTTCCCTTTAGTTGAAATTAGTCCATCCTTAAACAGACTAGCAACCAGTCTTGTCTTTCTTCGTAGAGAAAATGGATTCAGCTCAGTATAGACAAATACATATCAAAATAGTTTGCTGTGAATATACCTTCAAATAACTCTGATTTATAACTCTAAGGACTTTAAAGGATGAGGCTAATCTAATGTGTAATATATGCCAGGCCTTTTAACAATTAAAAAATGGTCTTCTGCACTACTTGCTGCAATTCAAAAAGATCTGTGGGTAGTATTTTTCACTTAGCGATGCTTAAATGGCCTTAGGATTCTAGAACATTCTGTATCATGTTATTAGCCACACTAATGTGAAAACATTAGCTTTCTCCTTTTTTGTGCTTTCCTGCCTTATGAAGAAAAAATTGGGATAGACTACTTGAATTGTACAATACATGGAGTAGAAATATGGGTTTTTCTGGGAGGGTTCTTTGGGTGGGCGATGATGTAATTAGGTCTTTTTATTGTGTAATCCATTTTTTTATGATATTAATATTATTTTCTTGCAATGTTGAGCCATGATACTTTTTTTTTATAAAACTGAAAAATGTAAAAAAAACAAAAAACAAAACAAAACCGATAAAACAATGCAATACAACAGACATTAAAAAAAAAAAAA
>JAKJJM010021969.1:0-10822 GCA_021901965.1 Pipa carvalhoi | reverse complement strand
GTACAAATACCCGATTTCCATATTATGGAAATCGAGAAACACCGATTTCCATAATATGGAAATTGGGACTGCCCATATTAAGCCTGAAAAGACTCCGGTGGAGTTTTTTCGGGCTTAATAAATACCGCCCTTGGACTGGCATGGCTGTAATGCACAGTACTTGTAAAACGGTCATGTTGAAAGCTTTATTATGCATAAGCTTATAACAGACAAAACACAAAGGGGCATATTTACCAAGACCATTTCGACCATATCGATTTATTTCACCCCATTTAGCTGTAAGTTGTTGTTTCCCTTTACTTTTTGATGTCTCTGATTTTTTTAAAGGATGTATAAAAATGTTTCCCCATCGAAATAAATTATCAATAAATATGGATCTGTTAACAGGGGGAGACTTTGCAATGCTTTTCTATGAGGGTTCCTTCCATTACAGATCCATATTGATGTCTCTTTTCGATGGGAAAATATTTTAGACTTAGGCTAAATGACGGGACCAACTCCATAGGGAATAATGGATTTACGTCAGCCTGAGGGTGGAGAATTTTTTTGGTCGATAAAATTGTTTTTGAACAGTTTAGTAAATAGGAGAAAACAGCTTTATAAAAATAGGCTGCTTCTCAATACTTGTTTGACTTTAGTAAATGTGATTAAAAGCATAGGGCGGTATGTAAGAAAGACGGAAAGACCGCTATAGGTCTTTCCGACTTTCTCACGGGAAGATATCCTCCCGCGAGAATCCCGATTTTCACATTATGGAAATTGGTATTTTTCGATTTCTATAATCTGGAAATCGGGTATTTGTACTGAAAAAATCCGTAGCCATTATAACTTATGGCTACGTATCGGTACAAATACCCGATTTCCAGATTATGGAAATCAGGAATCACCGATTTCCATAATATGGGAATCGGGACTGGGCAAATTAATCTTGAAAAGTCTCCAATCGAGTCTTTTCGGGCTTAATAAATACCGCCCATGGTGTTGAAATATCTTCCAGTCAAAACCACATGAGATTTTTTTTTTTTGGTGTTACTGCTCTTTTAATTAAAGAAGCTTCTATGCAGTACTCCAATACTACAATTTTACAAGGCAGGGGTGTTGTTTACTTAACAGATAAAAGATGGCTTCAACCACAAGAAAATATAAAATATTAAAACCCAAATCAGAAATTCAACTTCAAAGCTAGGAATTTTCCCCAGTATTATACAAAGCTATCTGCCACAACCATCCAAATTTGAATTTTTATTTTTTTCTGTGTTACTTATCCTTTAAATATAGCATGATGCAACTAGAATGAAGGAAATGATAACGGTAACCATAACTAGCAGGATAGCTCAAAATAAGGATAACGGTAATGCAACATGGTGGAATAGGCAACATTTTTAATTTAATGTCATGTCTGATTAAAACAATGTCCTTATTCCCTTAACAATAATAAGAGTGATTATAATTAATCATATACCGCACTACATCATTGTCTGAGATTTAGGCACGCATTCAAGGTACAAACACACATTTATTATGATAGTTTCTTAGGTCCAAGAGTGACCATCGCTGACACTAACCATGAATGATTACAGCACATTATGTATTAGGTTAGGTATTTTCTTAATTAAATAAACCGCTTGGCATTAAAAGTAAGGGCCAGCATTATGTCAATATTCAGAAGACGATAGTGCCAGACATTTAACCGAATGACAAAGAAGACTACCTCATCCCAACATCATCTGTCCTAGATGACAAATAACATGACAGGGACGTTCAGCTAAAGCATGTTAGTGTGCATGAAATAAAGGAAGTAATATACAATAATAACCTTGTCCTCTAAACAGCATGACAACTGGAACAGGGAGGCTAGATCAGTCAATGTCCTGATGTCTTCTGAAGTCAGTAGAGAAGCCTCCTGCAGGGATTCTCAGGTCCTTTTATATTTATTTAATTTTCTCCACACACTACTGTAATTTTCTTTCCCTACCCTTCCTTAATGCCTTGCTCTGCTTGATCCCAGGGCTTCAATTTACAATTACTCTACTTTAGTCAAATGCAAACACAATTTTTATTATCAAGTTTACACTCGCGGACAAAGTTGTAGAAGATGAAAAAGAAGAAAAGAAACCTTTTAATATTTAGAGAAGAAGTGCTTTTGAAAGAAAATATCCTGTTCTGCTTCAATGAACATACCCAAGAGGTACATTAAAGGGAACAATTTAGCCATCAACAGTTATTTCCTGTCTCTATGTCACTGTTCAATAAATGTTTTGCAGTATGTAGTATTTATTTGTTTCTTGATCTTTTAAATTTACAGCCGGTTTCTTAAAGAGGTTGATTTTCTCTCTCATCTACTTCCTCTTCAGCAACTCAATTTGGAATCATATGTCTGGGAATCCGCTGACGGGTTTTAGAATTCTGAATAACCAATCAGATTCTCACAGATGGGCAATGTCATAAAGATGCTGCCCGCCTGCTTCATTCTCGTTGCTTTTTCAGAACTCTCAAGATTAATTCTTGTCCATTAAAATGTCTTGTATCACAAATGCCTTTCTTGGTACTCTCCAGTTCCATTTCAGGAATCTGACTCACCTCTTTACATTCCCCCAGTGGTTGTTTTATATGATTATATGTCATGACCAGTGTTTCCTTATCTTGGAATTTCTTGCTAAGGACAATCCCAGCCAGTCCTTTATTTCTCTAGCAGGACTTGCATCTGTGATGTTATCTCGAATCATATGATGTGTCCAGAACCTGTGCTGGACTAATTCTATCTAAAAACATACACTTAATGTTGACTGAATTATTTATTCTCTAATAATATGTTGTGACTCAGTAGCACCCAATTATATTACCATCCAGTGTAGCATCAATCATGATATTGAGCAATGTCTGGTAGCAAGTTGAAGGTGGCACAATTAGACAATATAACATATAGTTAAATGCTTACTATAGACAACAACTCCCAACACTCTTGTATATCCCCATCAGGGTACTGTAGTGGCAACTAGCTTACACTCTATGATTCCTGGTCCCAGCCAATCACTCCCCATTGTGGCCTTTCCTTCTTAGTATGGGAAATACTTGACTGACAATTACATGTCAGAGACAAAGAACACAGCAGGTTTATTCCAAAAATAAATTCATATTAACTTTCAGCCTGATGAAGGAAGGGATAAAACCTCCCGAAACATTGTTTTTATGTATACTGACCACTATGGTTTATTAAAGGGGTTAAGCACTATTTTTAAAAGTGTTCAATTCTATTCCTTTTCTTACAATACTGGAGAAACCATTTAAGACAATCTTTTGAATGATATTCTTTCTTCATCAGGTCTTCGTGGTACTTCAAAATCTTGTCAGTTAGAAAGCAACTGTTAGTCTAATCCAATCTTTTGATGCTACAGTACTCGTCTCAGAGGGTTTTTCTTATTCCTTTGGATCAACTGTAAGCTGGATGGAGTTGGAATTAGTGCTTCTTTTTTCAACACAAATCATTACTAAGTATGTTTCTGTGTTGCTATCACCTTAGCTTATGTTTGTAGGCTGCAAAGACGAGAATTATTATTTGCCCCCTGTAAAACTCTGAATAATGTGAAGGAACTAGATAAACACAGGGAAATTAAGAGAATAATTACAATAATGATAATTTAGCACAAAATAATGACACATTTATTCAGTTAATAGAGGTTAAGATAACATAATCGCTCCGAGTTTTTGCTGGACAAAATCCTATGACTTCAATGGTTTATAGTCTTGCCTCATAGGGTCACCATTAGTCATTATCCCTTTAGTTTGCAAGCCAGATACAAACGTCACATAATTCACATCTTGTAAGTGCATGGCATCAGCAGCAGATCATTTCCAAGCAGAACGCATGCCCTGATATTGGCACGGAGATACCTAATAATGCATTATTTCAATTCAAAGACCTTTCGGTCTTGTCTTTTTCGCATTTCATCTAATAATAACTCTATGGATCAGCAATAGAAGACGCCAAAGCTAATGCCATATAGATACATCTTAAAAAAAAAGGGCAGGACCTTCCATTACCAGAATGAAGACAGATTTAATTCAAAGATCAATATATTGTTTCCAATTTTCAAAGCCCTGTGTCAGAAATCACAATCAATTCTTTTGATACTAAAATGCTTACAGTTAACTAAATAAAATCTTTTAATGTACGCAAGTCATTAAAAGCTTTTTCAGCGAGCACTTGTGCAGAAAGCTGGGTGTGCGGAAAGGTGGAGTATAACATTATCCTTGTTGCGCATGATCGCCCTCTCGCATCAATTCCTTTTCAACATGACGGTTTATTCAATACCTCAATATCTTTATAAAGTGAAAGAATTTGCCAACGTTATTATTACACCTAATGGTCACTGACGCCAGTTGCTATGTTGTCTGTTAGTATAGCAATGAGTCCACTTATTTCTAGATGCTCGAATGCAGTTATCATACAAGCTGATGTTACTGGAAATGATATGATGCATCAATCACCTAGAGAATCAGAATGCAAATTGGCAAACGTTTATGATATTAGAAGGGAAATAAACTTTAGAATGAAATTAAAATTTTTCGAAATTGTTTTAAAATAAATTTCAACATTGAATAGAATATAATTAGGAACAAGCTTTTATGGTAAACAAAGCGTTCATTTTTATTTTATTCTATTACCTATGATCAAGAGCTGACATATTGCTTTCATTAACTTTTTTACCTTCTTGGCAAAACAACCATGGCTTCTATTATCTTTCTCTTCTTGATCTCAGGCCTCTCTGTTATCAGGACCCTGTAGGAACTGATAGAGGATTCTTTCCTGACCAATTTAATGAAAAGCCTTAGTTTATTCTGTGCTGTAAAATATGTAAAAAAAAAAAAAATCTAATCAGGAACGTAACTACAGAGGGGATGCGGGATTTGTAATTGAACCTGGGCCTCAGGCTGGGTTCACACTGGCGAATTTTCCGACGCGTTTTCAAAAACGGTACTTCTGTAGCAAACACCGTACTTTCTCAGTGTTCTTCCCTCATGTGCGACCGTTATTGATAAAATCCTATTGTTATTAATTGTGTTACATTTTTTTGCATCTCATTTTACACGGTCGAAAAAAACACAATAAGAAGTGTCCTAGTGTATATTCGCTCTATGAAACACTAGTGTGTTATTGCACAGCCAACAGTCATTACTTTCAATGTTTTTTTGTACGTGCGTATGTGTGAACCTGGCCTCGGGGTCTGAAGGGACCTCAATGGGTTCGTATAATTAAATCCTCCGGAAAAGAAGGAAATACTTCCTTATTAACTGTACAATCGTCCATGCAAAGATATAGGGGTTTATTCAATAAAGTCTCCAACAGTAGAAAAGTTTCATTCATTTGCCACTTCCCCATATTCAGCAAACTCTGAATTGTGGTGAATTTGTGACCAATTCGGATGCTAACAACAGTCGCAGACTTAGGCTGGGTTCACACGAGCGTATCGTGCTCCGCGTATTTAAAAAAATATATCTTCGGCGAAAATACGCTCAGAAAACACGCCAGAGAAAATTCGCAGAGAACAATGTAAATGGAAGAAAAGTGTTCACACGAGCGCTCGACTGAGAGGATATTACGCTAAAATGCTGTCTGCGCTATTTCTAGCGTAATACGCTCTCAAAAAATCGTGTCCCCGGGAAGCCTTGCCATGCGTTCTAAGACCTATTACCCTGACATCTACGGGAATGACTCTGATAAAGATAAAAAGGAATAAAAGAGTAGAGCAAATATGGCAGGCTAGTATAAATAAAAGCTGTTCTCAGTAATAACAGATATGATCCTATGTACAACACTGAAATAGCCACCAGTTTTTGCCAGATTAGGTTTATCTCCCACACAAAGAGGAACTCTCTATTTATTCTTTTCACCTTCCACTTTTCCAATATAAATCGCAAAGCAACTTGTCATTTTACATTGAACCATTGAGGAATAAAAGACATCGGTTTTCAGTGAATACGCATAAAGGAAGCTGCAAACCAGGCTGTGAAATTTTAGCAAGTGATAGAAGAAAGTTTAATGCTTTCAGGGTACAGTGTGCAGCGACCAAGCTACAGGTGTTAAGTGTAAAGGTACGCACCTACCTGGTGCCTTATTGCAGTAAGGCAGCATGTGTTCAAAAACTTGCAATCGCATTGTGTATTTTTACTTTTCGATCGTATTTTTCCGATCGATAGTTTTCGATCTGTTACCGCTAGGAAAGTGTCATAAGCCTTATGGCACTTTCCCAGCGGTAACGGATCGAAAAGTTTTGATCGCAAAAAAGACGATCGATACATAACCGAAATTGGCCCTTTCAACTTTTATAAATTTCACCCTAAGGCGGGAGGGGGTAAATACTTACTGATCACCTCCCATGTCAATATAAAGCCAAACTTATTTTCTTCTGCTCCAGCACTGAGATCCTCCTCACTTCCTGCTTCCTCTTTAACGTCGGTGATTTCGTTCTTCTGCACATGCTCAAACTGTTTCTGAACCGGTGCATTGGTGAAGAGGAAGCATGAACCAGAAAAAGGATTGTTTAGCTGCAGCAGAAGAAAAGAAGATCAACTGTATCTTCAAGCAGAAGTCAACGCTGATAGAATGACCGCTAGAGAACTTTAGCTCTCCTATATGTTCAACCGACAAAAGAAAATAAGAAACAACGCTTAATTTACCCTTGTTTGTCCAGCTCGGGAAAAATTTGCATTACCGTCAGAAAAAAATTCCTTCCTGACCCCCAAGTGGTGATTGGACTAAATCAGCACACTACTAAATATTCCCATTGATTGATGTTTGAGTGACTTACAAGTAGCCACATTTTCTACATCTTCCCCTGGGGTATATTTACTACATTTTTAAAAAGAGTCATTTCTACCATTATGCTACGGTTTTCTATAGGCGATTTAATGTAAAGTGACCGGGTTTTATATACATTCGAAAATGAGCGCTCAGATAGAGTACATAAATAAATTGATATACTCAACTGTCAGCCAAACCTTAGTTAAACAAATTATCTGTAAAACTACTGGTAGACTGCAATTCCCAGAATTCTCTCTGATCATTATGGTGTAAATTAAGGATTCTCAAGCTAGTGCTGCCAATTTGTGGACAGTGGTGCTTCACACACACTCATAGATCATACAACATTATATGTGTTTAAAAATATAAAGTACTCATTGTTACAACTACAAACAATACTTACATAATCTAATGTACCATCATGTTAAACAGGGTTGTAGGTACTATAGGGTACCATAGAGTACCATTGAGTTAACAGAGGCAGCTGCTACTGGGCTCATGGTACAAACAGGGAATTTTCTGCAGAGTTAGGTTCTGTAAGGATCTGGCAAATCCTTGATTTCTGGGGTTAAAAGGGTGTGTTCCCTGGAGCCTATCAGATAGTCTCAGAAGCTTTAAAATGTCCTCACCCCCCTGATTATACAGGTTTGGTGGGTGGTTTAGGAAGAGAAGAGCGTGATTTATATTTTTGCTAAAGACTGTCTGGTTTTTCTATTTGGCTACATTTAAGGGCTCTCTCTCTGGTTTGCCCTTGTTGGTTTAGCATTTTCGGCTTCCCCCTTATTTGTCTCCCTGTTTGTATCGACTTCCTGTTGTGACTCACATTCGGCTTACCTCCGCTCCATCTCTTGCGCTACATCAGTCCAGCGCTATTGGCAGTCACAACCGCACCTCTTTTCTCTCCTTCCCAGCTGCTCAATCGGGTACTCACGTTTAAGTATTTGGGTGGTACCCATCCTCTGGTTTATTCCAGCTTGATGTGGAGGTTTTTCCTAGCCGTGCTGTTAGCGGTAGGGCACTGTGCCTCAAGTGCATCTGGTTAAAGGGATCAGCTTTCTTCGCAAGCAGTCCTGTTCTTTCATGCTCCAGTTAAAGGGATCAGCTTTCTTCATAAACAGTCCTGTTGTTTCATTCTCCAGTTAAAGGGATTAGTTATTTGTGGTGCTCTGTTATTACCTTTCCTGCCTGCCATTGACATTCAGTCTGAGCATATAGTTCAGTTCTCTGTTCTTACTTAACAGGGTGTGGGTAGACTCAGCTCAGTGAGAGTTTTCACTGGGGCCTTTTCCATTGTATGCACACCACTTTCCTGGTGGACCATATTTTGCAGCCTTTTCCAGCTTTCCCTGATAGTAAGAATTAATGGTTTTCTATTACAGGAACTCTAACTTACCAGCAATACTTTAGGTAAGAAACCTCTTTAGGAACATCATGGGACCCATTTATGATTCCCCCAGGGATTCTCAGATTACTCTGCCGCCTTTGGCTGATCCTCCCATAAAGCTTGAAAACAGCTGAACATCCATTATATTATTCCGCTCACCTAACCCTACAATTCTCCCAGCTCAAGTCACTCCGTTTTTTTAAGTGGCACATTGGGAACCCCATAAGATAATAGCCACGCTGGTAGGGATAAAGTTGTAGTTCATTTCTAAATGGCACACAGTGTCTGTAGAAGCAGTGATGTATTGTACTGAATTTTTCTTTGAATAGACTATTGAAGTGATGTTAACTTCACAAGGATCTGTTTAGAGGTGACATTGTCGCGATAATTATATCTTTCTATATTAATTATAGCAAATTACCATTGGATTGGCAGTGAATAGTCACCCCTAAATTACACTTTTTTTGTTGTGAACTATTAATGAATTCACCACATTGCAGAAAAGAAGGATCTTTGGTGAAATTGTGAACTTGGAAAAGTGTCAAATGATCACAAATTCATGCGTTTATTTTACAAATTGCACTTTGATAAATACGCCTGTTAGTTTAACGGAATATCACTATTACAAAATAATATTTTGCTTAGAAAGAACAAATAGTTCAGCCCAAGTATTCTTTGTTCTCTCTCTGTAGTATATCAGATTAGCACCGTAAATTAGACAGGGCTGTCTTCTGACTTTATTCTCCATTGATAAAGTAATCAGGTCTGGTTATGTTGTTAACAAGACTGTACAAGTCAAAGCCAATGGAAATAACAGGAAACAGGATAAAGTAAGATAAGGAAATGGCAAGCAAGGCCCAAATACATTTTAGGCCACAATGGTATACACAGCTTGCTTAAGAATTGTCGGAGAGTAAAACTTACGTCATTTTTTGAATGATACAATTCTATCTTAAACTCCATGCCAAATTCAGCTAAAAGGCCAGACACTAGGCAAGTTTTTACAGACAGATTGTGTTTCTGAGTCTTTTTTTTTTTTTTTACCAAAACAATTTGAAAAGTCCATTCTAGGATATTACCAGTTTTGTATGAAGGGGCAGTTTTACTGTTAATATTGTCCTACTCCCCCCCCCCACCCACCCACCTATGTGTTGTGGAATCCCTGGGACAGTCACGTTTTCAGGTCCCCTAGTCTGGGTCACTGTTCCCAAGTCCTGAGTCCCTGTCTGACCCCCCCCCCAGCCTAATATCTGATACTAGGCTTTCCACTACCAGCCATCAGAGTTAAGTAGGTGGGGCGCTGGTGACATCACTAATGATGTCATAGCTGTCTAGCCAATCGAAAATCAGTTGGTGGGTGCTGGTGATGTCACTGTTGTGGTGGAATGGCACTTTTGGCCATGATGGTTAATTTTGGTCTGTCAGTGACCCCCACTGAAGTTTGTATGCATCATCAGCAGATCACATACCGCTGCAACAATAAGTGTGGGTAGCTAGAATTCCTACTTATCTAGTTATTCAGCATCTACATGTCAGCTTGTGAATCCAGTTTTCCATAAAGCATCAGACTATATATACCCTACTCCATGAACCAATCATCATATTATTATCAATTGCAGTATATAGTTGGGCATTCTAAAGGCTCTCCATATGTATTACTCTTGCCCTTCAGCACTGTTTATTAAAGGATCAGTAACACCAAAAATTTCCCTTTGAATACACATGGCAGTTATTCTGAACAAATCACTTGTTAAAAATGGTATTTTTTAAAGTTGAATTCATTAATTTTATTGCATTCTGTCAATTATTATCTTTACTGATAGCAGCCATGTTGTTAAATAGACTTCCCCAGTCCTATTGTTTCCTATAGTGCTTTAGATAATACATATTCAGGAAGTTTGCCCAAAAGCCTGATTTTTTTTTTTAAATGTAAATAGCTAAATATCTTACTTTCTATACACAGCTGAGAATTTCCAGAAGAACCCAATGAATATATAGTAACTGTAAAGGCATTTGAGGCATTTTTATTTTTGATGTTACTATCCTAGTATTGGTGTGCTTATGTACTTTGATGCATTGTTATAATTACTGCTGTTCCAAACATAGTGCAACAAACTGCACCACTTATGTTTCAGGCTTCATATATAGTGTTACAAACATAAAGGGGAAAATTTCTAAAGATAATTTTTACCTATTTGATTAATTTCACTGTTTATTGACATTTTTTGCTGTCATTATTCATTTTGGTGGACTTTTCAATTCTGCTAATTGATACTGACATTATTTTTCAATGGCATAGCTCATCCAACTGTGGCTACATAACTGACCAGTAGGGAATAATGGGTTTTCGCTAGTCTAAACAGGCAAAAACTCCTGGTTAAATAAAATTTGACAGAACTGTTTTATAAATCGTCAAAAATGGTGGTTTCAATATATTTCCAGTATTTTACCAGTGGCAAAAGATCTATGGGTACTGGATAAGTGAAGGTGGGATCTTGATCCAGGGAATTTATTCTGATTTCCATATTGGCCAATTTTTTCCCTAATATGAGGATAATTGGCTCTTGCCTCATGGGTTTTTTGCCTTCCTCTGGATCAACATTGCAAGAAAATAGGCTGAACTGGATGGACTTGTG
>JAKJJM010021963.1:0-12503 GCA_021901965.1 Pipa carvalhoi | reverse complement strand
AAAAAAAAAAAAAAAGATGCTTTCTTGGGAAATCTTGTTAACAGATGACAACTACCTATCTGGTGTATAATGTCTAATTTAGTTATGAATGTTCTTTTTCAACTTTCCATGTACATATAAGGAAAACCAGGGCCAGACTAACATTTCTGACCAAAATGTGTCTTTGGGTAAATGTACAAAGATCAAATGTAAGGAATCATGTGCAGATATTGGCATATTTGGGAGGTAGTTAAAGCATCTGATTCACCACCTACACCAATCATAGGTCAACCTAAAACATGATTCCTAGTGTTTGATCACCATGTTTCCTACAAAAGCGGTACAACTAAAATCAACAGTCTTGTCAAAAGTTTTTGTTTGTAAATATCACCCCTTTAATAGGGCGTTACTGAAAACCTCAATTTCAAAGTTCACGTTAATGTCCAATGCATTTTTACCTAGATGAACAGAAACAACGCAAAGTTTAACTAGATGGACCCCACAGAATCAAAAGGGTCAAATTATCTGGGGTAGAATTAAATACTTTCTAAAAAGATTGCAATTAGGGAATGGTAACTTTTACTATCAAAATAAAATGTTTGTATTCTAAGTATGTAAGTGGGTAATACAGGTAAAAGAATCGTTTTGGGATTCATTGCTTATGTTTTTAATTTTCATTCCTGTTTAGCCAAGGACTGGGAGATGATGAGAAATTATTTCCACTACTGACCCACCAAACATAGGGAAATCAGATAAAGTCCCTGCAGTTTAACACTGATATTATAAATGTGATATTTTTTACAGATTGAAACTGCGACTGCAGACAACGCCAGATTAGTCCTGCAGATCGACAATGCCAGGCTGGCTGCCGATGACTTCAAAATGAAGTGAGTTTTGACATTTTTACTAAGGAGTATAGTTTATACGAATGTTTCTTTTGCGTTCAAAGATATACCGTCTATAGGCACAACTCAGAACCAGCTTCATTTCAGTTTTTGGATAAGGAACAATACATAGGATGCATGATGATTGTTTGTGGTAGAGAATGTCCTAACAGTATTATTTTTATATAGTCTTGTTAATTAAACACATACTGAACAGAACACATTGGTCCCAAGCCCTGTAAAACTTATAATTAATGTTTCGATGCCTGGATAGAAGGGAGATTTAGGGATAATATCAACAGGAAAAACTAGTAAGTTATAACAACCGGTTTTATGTTTCCTTCTATTATTCAGCTTTGCTATAACATTTATTAAACGTTGATACTGATAATGTTATCATCATTTTTTCCCATGGTTCATTGCTGGTATTTTACTGTGCTGCTCACCCATTCCTCCATTTTGGCACGATTGCTCAGCCATAAGAAAAACAGGAGTATTGCCTTTCTATTGTGCTTGCATCATGCCTGCATTAATCCTTTCCATGTTGAAAAATACAGCATTTCACCATTCGCATCCAAAATGGCATTTAGTTATACAAGTGCACTCTACAAGTGCAACATTCTAATAAGAACAGTTGACAATTAAAATGCAATGCTTTATTACAGATATTTTTCGATACTTGTAAACAATTTCAATTACAAGCATAGATAATTTAGCATAAAAATCTAGTTTATACATATTATTTGAGAGAGAATGGTACTCCTTAAAACAAATCCACCAGCTACAAACCAATCAAAGCTAATTGCTAATTGGTTTCTTTAAGTTGCAATTCCAGTTCAAGTTTGTCCCCTTCCTTGTGAATCCCCCCTCAATTTTCCTATTTGTGTCTGAGGAACAGGGAACATGATATTTTATAGAGTTGAGTGACATGTGAGAGGTTTTACCATGCTTACATTCAAGGGTATAGTTAAGTTATGGGGTTTGCACATTTAGTTTTTTGGGGTGCTTGAAAGTTGAGAATGCCAAAATTGGAACAAAAGCTAGGAGCCTTAACCACTCAATAAAAATAAAACTAAGCAGTGAAGTGATCAGTGCACATTCCTGCAGACAGAGGAGGAGATAGGATATCCGTAAATAAAGGGGTGGGATGAAAGACTAGTAGTAATAAGGACAGGTAGAAAAGCAAGGCCCCTTCTTTGTCAGGTGACTTTTATTATAATATGTATGACAATATTTACCTTTCAGGTATGAGAATGAGCTGATTATGTACCAGACAGTGGAAGCAGATATCAATGGCCTACGCAGGGTACATGATGATCTGACTCTTTCCAAGTCTGACCTGGAATCCCAAGTTGAGAGTCTTACTGAAGAAATAGCTTATCTCAAGAAAAATCATGATGAGGTAAAACTTTTTTTTTGTTTTATATAACACTGGCTGCATTCAATGGAAGCACAGTAAACTGGCTATACTTGTCTTATCTGTAACATTTCATATATAATGCCCAGGTGTTTAACATAACCCTCTCTGTGATGTCATTCTACAGGAAATCAAAGGCATGAAAGTGTCTGAAGTTGGGCAAGTTAATGTTGAAATGAATGCTTCTCCATCTATTGACTTGACTAATCGGATGAATGACATGAGAAGAAAGTATGAAGCACTGGCAGAAGAGAACCGCCGGAGTGCTGAAGAACAGTTCAACAAAGTGGTGAGACCTGTTTGTGTGTGTAGAAGATGTCTCATGCCCAACTTTGGCTCCTGATCCTGTATGGTATAGGTACTCTGGGTAAACAGATGGCTAACAGTCTATAGTCCGAGTTCTATAAAGCAGCGCCTAACATCCTGGTGACCTTATCCTGAGACCAAAGCTTTTTGCTAGGGCCAAATGTTTCATTTTTGTTTTTTGTTTTTTCCTGTTCCTGTTTTATTTTTAGAGTGGTGAACTGAAAAAACAAATATTCACTGGGGCGCAAGAAATGCAGACGAGCAAAAGCGAAATCACAGAACTGAGAAGAACACTTCAGGCTCTGGAAATTGAACTGCAGTCTCAGCTTGCCATGGTACAGTATGAATCAGAAACAATATAGAAGTAATTAAACGATCAACAATACAGTAGTTAAATACAGAGGCATAACAACAGGGATGGCAAAGTCAACAAAATAAAAGGAGACAAAAAATTAAGCTCTATGACAAAAAATGGTTATGCATGTACCTTTAATAAATAAAGGGCACCAGATCTCTCAGTTCACCTAGTACTTCTCCCCTAGTCCTTCCCTAAGAACAAGAAATACTAAGATAAATATTTACTCCACCATATCCAATAGCAGTCCCTTCCTAGGATTGTACACAAGTGGAAACTCCACAATGTATAGCAATGAAAGGAGCTGCACTGAAATGTTGAGTATCACTATCTTATTATGCAGTACAGCTCCCACATGCACCCACAAAACAGTTTGGCATTTTCAAATGAAATCTGAACACCTTGGGTAAAAATCTGGATGAAGCCAAGCTGATTTGTCATTATATTATAATGTGCATCAGTAGGTTTTCCTTACAACTGCAGTTAGACTTCCTGAGTTATCTTATATTAAATGTTAATGTCTGCTCTGCCACACCAGTATTTGTTTGTATTATAAAGAAGTGGGGGCAGGGAATTGTTTGGAGTGTGGCTTGTCCAGTTGCAGACTCATTAGATCCCTTGGATTTTGGCTCCAAGCTTTCTGTGTTGATTCCTCTTCAAATATATCAGAATCCTCCTTTCATATTAGCTAACCATGCTTGTAAAGATTGTGTTTGGTCCATCCTGGACCTTATTGCACTTTCTTTTCTACTTGGAGTTTAGATTACACATTAGAACATCAAGTGAGAATTCCTGTCACCTTGGGAGGCTACGCTCTGATAGTCCAAAATTCTCTACATCTTATTCACTAAACAAAAGATTCCCATAGTGAAGAAGAAAATAATACCAGACGCCATCTCTTGCATAGTCAGTCAGACAGTAGCAGCCCTGCCATCAACCCCCTATTTCACTACTTTAATCTGGCAAAGTAAAACTGGTGAATGGGACACATTACATCTTGCCAAATTCACCACAGACTCAGACACTTGATGAATTACTTGTGCATGCACATGCAAACTGATTCAAAGAGTTTCATAAGTCTGTGACTGTTGTAAGCATCCAAATTCCCCACATAGAATTTTATGAATATACGAAGATGGGGAAGGGGTGAATGAATGTGAATTCAGACCTTCACACAACTGATCAGATTTCCATGAATAAACCCCTGACTATTTTACTCCTAGGAACTCCCCATACCAGACACTAGCCCCAATGGTAGCACTGCTTTTAAACTGTGAAAGAAATAATTGATGTAAAAAGGGAGTTCTGTTTACTCAAAGTAAAAATAACTCAATAAAGATTATCATAAATGTCAGAAAAAAATAGACTATATGTCTAAAAAAAATTTTTCTTTTTCAGAAAAACTCCCTGGAGCAGTCACTAGCAGAAACGGAGGGTCGTTATTGTGTGCAGCTGTCACAGTTACAGGCCAACATTGCCACCATAGAGGAGCAACTGGCAACAATTAAAAATGAAGCAGAGTGCCAGTCATCAGAGTACCAACGACTGTTGGACATCAAGACTAGACTGGAGCAGGAGATTGAGACATATCGAAGGCTCCTGGAAGGAGAAGGGTAATGATGATCTTGAATGTATTGTTTCTACAATATATTGTTATCTCTGATATTAATGGTCTTTTATTTTTCTAATCACAGTGGCACGGCAGTTAAGCCAAGCCCCGGATCTACTAGTTCTGGATCTAGCAGAGGTAATGTACTATTGCCGCTTGGGAACATTTTTTGTAATACTATATCCATAGAATTAAATAACTTGTCTATGAGATTCATTTTGGTTTGAGGTTTAGTTTTCAGTTAGTCACACAGGTCTACCGATTTGATCCTACTTAAATTATGATACTATACCAAAGTCAATGAAGCTAAAGAGCTAAAGGCCAGTAGAGGGGCCTAAGGACATTTTATCCACTGCTTGATGGGACTGAGTTTGTGGTGGTTCCGAATATAAAGTTCAGATGGAGAGATATTTGCAGCAGGTCACTTGTCAGCTTAATTAGCAGATTTCAACTGTTCAGTCTTGTAAACAATCTAGAAAATCAAACATGAAACAGTAAAAAGTTTTATTGAAAAGTAAACTGCTCAGCGTGCTTTTAGTTATACTATCATTCTCAAATCTTTCTTTTTGAATTAATCCCATTTAATTTGTTATATACAGTACATATGAACAAAAATGTACTGTTATTGATCTGTTGTGTACTGTAAATTAACAGGAAAGGAAGTGTAGGAAGCTCAACTAACCCTACTAGCCACTAGCCCAACAACCCCATTTATTGCGACATGTGAATCACACACCCCGAAACATTGTGTTTTTGTGTGATTGTGATTCTCACGACGCAATAAATAGGGATGTTCCCCTAATTTTCATTGGTTGAATATCCTACACTTTTTTTCTTTTTACATTGCACCTGGACCTCCAGTATATATTTTACCTGAACAATTCTTTTTTGTTTACTGTAAATTACCATGTTTTTAGAAATAAGAAATAATTTATAAGAAACATAGTGTGAGTCCTCTGCATAGTGTGAGTCTTAATCCTTGAAGCATGTTCTAAATTGCAAAGAAAAAACATTTAAGATTAAGCATATGTGACTTAATTGATTCATCTTTAAATAAAAATGACATTTTTTCCCCAAGTCAAAAAGTGAAGTATTTCCTATATTTTATAGAAAAGGAACCATAAATTATCATTCTAAGGGGGTTATTCTCTAAAGTGAGAATTCGACTGTCGAATTCGCAAACAGCGGATTCCCATAGTAAATCCACGACTGTGAAAAATTCTCCCATTATAAAATTGCAACCATGACAATTTTTAAAGTTCCAGCATTGACATTTCCTTTGTAAAGTCGTGACTCTGACAATATTCTCGTTATAAAGTTGCAACTGCAACAGTAGCAGTCTATTGCGACTGTCTTTAGCTGGCGAATTCGCACCTTTACATGACAATTCAGACTTTGGAGAATAAACCCCTTAGTCTGATACAGTACCTGAACTTAAAACAAAAGTAGAGCGCAAAACAGGACACTATATAGTGTCTTATAAAAAAAAAATTTTATGTAGGAAAGTCCATGAAATTGGAGCCCAGAAAGTGTAAACCTTTTTTATAAATCTTTACTGTATATAATAAAAAGTATTGTACTCACAAACATAAGAAAAAATGTGCATATATAAACTCTAAAGGTGATGTCAAAAGGCTCTCAACGCGTTTCGCTCCTTAAGGCGTTAGCAGCTTCCTCAGGAGAATCTAATAGGTGCAATAAAACATTAATGGCATAGTATTGGCATACTTTTTGCTTTTTATATGTTTTTTATACAAGGTTATTTATATATACTTTTCTGCTTTTTCTACACAGAGTGCAATAATATTTATTCACTGTATGTTTTTGTTTAGCGCCACTTCCTTTAATATACGTCATTTTTAGTACCTGAACTTGATAATTTCCACAAATTGAATCACGCAGATTAACAATTACGGTTTATTTAAATGTTACAGCCTTTTTGGAACTGATGAGCTAGAATTTTATTATTATAATTGTACAATGACATCTTTAACTTTTCATTTTGTTTTTGTTTCTTTTTCTTAGGACCAGATAAATACATTCAAGTAAAACAAATAATTGAACACGTGGTGGATGGAAAGGTTGTGTCAAGCGAGGTTGTAGACGTGAAATCGAATCCATAAATGCTCAGGAAAATCTCACTTTCAAGCAACATTTTTCTTTTAGTGGGCAAGGCAACTGCTTCCTTGCTTTGTGCTTAAATTCTTTGTTTTGGGGGTATATTTTACACTGTAGTCTGACCACATGGAGCCTAAACAAATGTATACATATAGGCCGGGGACAAAACAGTTTCTGGTGTGCTTTTATAACTAGGTGAAATTACAGTGACCTGCTGGAAGACCCAGTGTCAAAGATTTGCAGAGGAATTGCTAGGGTTGTGACCATATTCCAGGTAATGCCAATGTTCAGGCAGTTATATCAAAGAATCCTCTATTGTGTGGTCATATTTTAGGAATTTCCCTGCAACTGAGTAGACCTTGGTTGGCTGTGCTTCCACCAAGTAATGCAACACTGCAGTCTAAGTAGCCAGTGCTGCCTTAAAGACATATGTCTCAGGGTGCACAGAGAAAAACAGCTTTCTGTTAAACTGGTATCACCTGCAAAAAGTAAAGGTCAAAAGTAATTTTGCATTATTGGGCTAATTTGCAGAGACCCATAAAAATTTTGGAGAAAAAAACAATTTGAACAAAGCTCTTTAAATGCTTCATTCCTCCATGTGCCTGTGTGAGGGTATTGTTGCTTGCCGCTAGGTCTGATGAATTCTTTTTTTTCTGCATGTTGTAAGCAATAAACAGATTCTACTGCACATTATGGTCCTTGTTCTGATTTTCCTTGTATATGTAGGCTGATTTAATATCTACTCAGTAGTAGGTTACATAGGAATATGTTTTTATAACAAGTGCTCCATATTGAGGCAAATTGTGCTTGATCAGGTTTTTAGGACAATGGTTTGTTTTCTACCTGATGGTAAACGCTCCCAGAAAATCACTAAATAGAACCAAGAGTATCCATTTACTGTGCTTACTTAGAACATCTTTATTAATCCCACCAAAGAATATGGGACCTTATCCTTTTTTTTTTTGTAGAAAAAAAAGTCCCCTAAGGGCCTTTTTTGACTAAAGGATTAATTCACCTGTTGAATTAACTTCACTACAGTTCGAGTCACATCGCCAATATAGTCACAAATTCACTTCTTATTGATGAAGCTGTGGATAGATTTGTCTAACAGGTGAACTGCTGCAGATGCAGTTGCATGCGCAGAGTGGCAAAGTCAGTTGAATAGGATGCGAAGTCAAGAGGAGTGATGTGAATTCCTCCAGTGAAGTGCAGTGACATCAGTCTCACCATATCTCACTAACTTTATATAAGTGAATAATACATCTATTTCTATGTCACCTTGTCCCTAGTTCATGTTTAGTAGTAGACTAATTTAGTTGTAGTCACCATTGTCACTTTTGATGAAATAGTCACCTTATGACACACCGGAGCCCTGTCATCAACCCCCCAATTCACCAGTCTGATGTGGTGAAGTCAAACAGGAGAATTCGGAGCAGTACACTTAGTCGCATTCCCTCCTTCAAAACACTCCTCCACTTAATCAGTAGTAGAAGTAGTTGTACATGCGCATGCAAAGTGTTTCGTAAGATCGCAACTATTGTAGTTTCCTGAATTGGTCATGTATTCGCCACATCGCAGAGTTTGTTAAATAAACGAACATGGAGAAGTGGCGATCAAATGCAAATTCAGAGTTATACATGACTATTCATCCTTTAGCCAAAAGGGCCCTGAGTCTCTTAGTAAACCATGTTATCTCAACCCACCACAGTGATTTATCTTCTCTGCCACAATATAGAATTGCAGTGAATTATTCTAGTGTCCTACTTAGAAAAAGTGCAGTGGGTAGTTTTAAAGGAATTGCTGGAAATTAAGCACTTGTAAAGGAAGTCAGAGCCTCTTTTAATCACTCAAATTCTGCTGAGGATGTGCGATCAGAGATAGTGGTTAGGAAATACGATAACTGAAAAGTAAATTCTACTTTAAAAACCCTGGAAATACTTTACCCTTATTGTGTAAGGACCCTATTCATTAAGCATAAAAAATATTATGGTGACTATCTAGAACAGAGGTTCTCAACCTTTTTATTGCTGTGACCCTTTAGTATAATTCTTCGTGATTCGGCGACACCCATTCATTAATTATTATTGGGCGACCCCATTCAAACCCTACATTTTGGATGGTCTTAGGCGACCCCTCGCAAATCATCATTTTACCCCCAATGGGGTCCCGACCCACAGGTTGAGAATCTCTAGTCTAGAACAATATGTATGTCATGAGCGCAGTGCTTCTCCTTGCTGTGGCTTGTGACTTCCTGTGTTCCAGCATGTAAGTCCAGTGGCATTGAGTTGCCTGCTGCTGAACCGGCTTATCACTGCCACCCGACATCAGCAGTGACCCGGGGTGGCAGAAGAATGAGAGCTTTTTAAAACTTTTTTTTAAAGTTTACCTTGTTAAAAAAAAACTGGTTATGTTAAAATTAAAAAGTATGATTTGAATACCACGTTATTGTTTGGAATAATTTAAGGGTTGGCCTATGACTGAAGTGTGATATGTCATTCATGCCTTTACTAAGCCGTCTGGGAAAGTTAGGAGTAAAATGAAAGAGGACACAAATTAATAACAAGCTTTACAAGTACAAATATGTGATTATTAATCCAAACCTGTCTTTATTTTGAGCTAGCTGCTGGCATTTCTACTGCGCCCTATGTTAGTTATGCATGGAATATGTTGTAACAGAAATCTACAAAGGTAGACTACTTATAAAAATGAGGTACCATGAGTACTAGAAGGCATTTCCAGGAAAGCTCATATTGTTTGATCAGTGCATGTGTCATTAATCGCTCGTGTGTTGGTGTTTGGTTGTGTGAAGGTTTAGACAGTGGTAAGATCTGTAGTTCCTGGGCTGGGCTGTAGATTTTTTCCCCCTTTAAATCTGTAAAAAATACCATTTTATTTTTAATATTTGTCGAATTAAAAAAAAAAAGGAAATGCTGCAGAGTCCTATTTATAATAAAGCTGGTCCCATTCATTATGAGTGCGTCACACAGTAGACAGCACAACATATTCAGACAAGAATTACTCATGAGAAAACTGTAATGGGGCAAGTGCAAATAATTTTATGTGGGATATCTACCATATGGCTTCTCTAATTCCCAGCAGTCTCTTTTAGCCTGCTAACAAATGTACAAGTTGTAGATTCTTTATCTATACTATATATTTCGGGCTCTAACAAGGCTACATGTTAAAAAAATCAGCTTCAACTTGAAATAATTAAATCTGATATTTTATGAGCTCATATTTATTACCTCATTCAGTGAAAATGAACTGGTATTATTTAGGATTTCTCAATATAAAAGAGGGTGTGCACCTAGAAACTACAGCAAATGTTATTAATAATGAGTTTCTATTAGCCCTGTGCTATTCAGTAGATACTACACAGAAATATTGATTGTATATTAAATTCTAAATGCTACATGTCACTTTATTCAGAAAAACTTCAAAACAAAACACGCATAGCTTGTTCTGCCCTATAAATCTTACTTACCTGCATATCTATTTAAAAAAGGTGACAGTCCCTTTTAAGAAAAAAATCGCTGCTCACCTTTACCCTCCTACAGGAATTACAGGACCAGTAAAATTGTATGTTCAATGACATTTTCTTCTCTATGATGTTACAAATGACAAAAGGGGATGGATTTCGATTGGCCAGAAACAGCACAATATGTGTAATTCACTGGAGACCGTAATAAGTATATCTCTGGTTGGGTTTAAAAATTTATTAGATGCTTATTCTAGCTTCATGGGGAAGGACCACTTACTATTTGAGAATATTTCACTTTATCACATTCTGTAGGTTGACTGCAAAGTGTATTTCACTGTTGTAGTGTTTAGAAAGCTCTAGGAAGGGATGGTCATGGCAGTGTAAGGGGGTGCCTAATAGGGTAAGAGTCTGAGGTGGCTGGTTCTAATGCAACCACTCACTAGTTTTCATTGGTGGTATGGTGGGTTTCTTGATTACAAGGGTGGGATTGTGCTCCCTATTCTTTCCTGTTACAACTACACACTGTGTTGTGCCAATAAAGCCATGAAATCAAAATGGAGTGCTGGAGGTGAGTGACTCAATCAGATTGAGGCATGATAGCAACAAGAGAAGATTGAGACGAAGATGTGAGAAGTTACAATATGATGTGCAGTACAGACTGGGAAGAAAAATGAGAAGGGGTGGCTGGAATTAGGAGCCACGACAGGAGCACAAATAAGTAATATCAGTTGCAAATAGGAGCCAGTGTGAAATGGCAGAGAAATGGAGAAACAAGCAGAAGCAAGATGGAGGTGGAAAACTGATCACTGGAGAGAAATCAAAGTATAATAGTAAAATCAGTAAAAGGAAAAGAAGGGCAGGGGAAATGTAAAGAGCTAGAGAGGAGGCTGGCAAATGACACCTCAGGAAAAATGAGATTAAAATCCCATAATGTAGGGCTTTTAATGTAGGAGGTCGATGGAACACTGGAAGCACAGAACAAATGTACAAAAGAAGCAAGTAAAGGAGAGGAAGAGAATCTTAAATTAATAGAGAATAAACTTAGGGGAGAGATGAGAAAGAAGAGAAAATAGAGGGTTGAGGAAATAAATAATAAATAAATATTAAAATAAATATAATAAAGTGCAGAGGAGAGGCTAGTTTAAGATGGATTAAACTAGTTAAAATTGAGATTTATAAAGATGAAAATACTGTAGTGAGTAAACTAATGAGTAAGAGAAGAAAGCAAATAGCTACTAGCTGTTACAATAGTATCTCATAGAGTACCAATACATCTGCATTGTACATAGGGGCTCATAGAATATTGGTACAAAGTTTATTATAGGATAAAGAATTGCTGGGTTGTTCCAGAAGGTCACATGTCCTTCCCTTATTAAGTTAAAGTAAGAGAAAGGAGGCTTCCATTGACTGGCCTTTAAATAAAGTGACAATACTGTGGTACTGATTTCATAACTGCAAAAATGGAATTAGGCTCTGGTGGACAGGCACAGAAACAGAAGTAATTTAGCATTTGTAATAGAAGACTCCCAGGGCTTCATTGACTAAAGGGTGAATTCACCTGTCAAGATCACCTCGCTACAATTCGAGTTGTATCGCCAAAATAGTCGCTAATTCACTTCTCATTATTGACTATTATACATCTATTTTATGCTGCACTATACACTTGTTTGAGCCACTGATATTTATATTTTTATATAAATTCTTCTTAAGTATTTTCACTTATGCTGATGCTCATTTGTATTGTGATTCTTGATATTTCCAGTAGAGGTCACTATTTCTCTACTGCTACTCATATGCATTGCATTTTCTAATTAGTGCACATATATATATCCTTTAACCTTGCTCACTGCAACACCTGATGAAGGGAGGAGTTTCATCTTGAAACGTCGTTTACTGACCATTTGCTGTGATGTCTGCACAATAAACCACTATTGGATTTTCTATGGATGCCATTTCTTTTGTCTACATATGTTCCTGAGGTTGGGGTATTCCTCAGATTACCAATTTTTGGCACAGACACCTTCGAATTATATTATTCTATAGTTAGTAGTAATTTAGTTAGATCTTGTAGTTATTGTCTAGAAATTTTGCAATGTAAGTGATGTAGGGAATGGAAATGGTTATACTGCATTTCCTACCACTATTGATAGTGTTATAGTATTGCTTATCTATCTATCTATCTATTTTGAGTGTTACACCCAGGTGTGTGGTAATAGTGACACCTACTTGGATAATACATTATTACAGTATAGTAATATGATTCCTGTTGCTATAGCTGGGAGGCAGATTCCCCAGTCTATACATAGAAGTGTTCAGGAAGTGGGAAGTGTCTTTAGTTCCAGGCCTTTCTCCAG
>JAKJJM010021929.1:0-18539 GCA_021901965.1 Pipa carvalhoi | reverse complement strand
CATATCATTTATTAAAGTTGAAGTTTTCTTAAAGTGACAGTGCTCCATTCCAGCTTTCTCTTACGGAGGGTGTGCTCGAGGGCCGCGACCTGGAGGTCTTTGCAACTAAGCCCAGTACCTCCTTGCGGGGGTTAAAGGTGAAGACAAGGGGCCTCTTAGACTCCGTGCCTCATAGCATTCCTCAGTCAATGTCTGTAAGTGATAAGGAGGATCCACTTCCTACGTTCTGTTTCTGCCATTCCGTGACAATTGCTTAACAAATTACATTGTGTAGGTTTGCACATATCCAATAATTCTATTGAAGTCAAAGATGCATTACATTTCCCTTTTTGTGTTTTCAAAAATCCACTACCGAAACACTCAGGAACATGAAGTGAAGAGGGTCGCAGATAGCAAGCTAGTGAGAGCAGGAGGCAGCGAGGGAGCATAAAATACTGATTGGATAAGTAATCCGCCTTAAGAATCACCCCTAGAAGCAACAAGCCTTTAATACTCTTAATTTCACATACATTTGGTTATTTTCTTATAATGATGGAACATGGGAAGCTCATAGGGTTTATGGGGACAAGCTTGTCTTTGTTATGATTAGCAGTTTAGACAACATATGACAGCAAGAAGTAAAATCAGTGGTATCATAGGGATATTAGTTTGTGGATAAATGTAATAAAAGCTATCAGAGATACGGATCCACGTTATATTAGAATCTTCAGTCCTTTCTAGGGAGTGCTAGTGGATCCAGTGGAGTCTATAGAGCATTGAACAAATAGAGGCTTTGCTGGAAATTTAGTGAAGGACAGTGCCAGTGGGAGAATATGTGTTGTCATCACTCTGTGAGAGATTTGGCTTGCTCAGCCATTTTTTTTTAAAGGAACAAACAAGGGGCCTACAAATCAAGAGATAATTTGGGTTAAGAGAGAAACACCAGTGAGGGCTTAGGAGATGGTCTGTTGGTTAGATACACATAAGGCTCAAATACAATTGCTATTTGAAGGTTTTAAGTTTGGATTTAAAATACCAGTACACAAGTACAAACATGCTGCCAGCCTTAAAATTACAAAAGGTAATAGTTTTTTAGAGGTACAACAGCATGGGTTGGTGGGATTCTCATTGTTTGATCAAAACTTCCTTTTGCTTTTAAACTGAATTCACTTGTACAAAATGAGAAAATTATAGCACAGGGGTCAAGGCAATGGGTGAAATTTACAAAGCTCGAGAAGATCGATTTCGACCTTCTCAAATTTTTTTGTTGTAAAAACGGGGGCACGATCAAAAATTATCGATCGTTTTTTTTTTCTATCTTTTTTCTATGGAAAAGTAGCCATTAGTACTAACTAATATTTCCGTTTTGTTTTTTCTGTTACTAAAGCCTTTTCAAGCAATTGTGGGTTGCCACCGTTAACCTATAATAAGACTATTCAGGAGTTTAAAGAAGTTCCATATAGGATTGTGGATAACTGAAGATCTAAGCATTATACTTGGTGCCCAATAGTGGTGTCTGTTGAGGATATTTGGGGATTTTTGAAACCTACTGTGTAAACCATAACAGATCACAAAAGTGGGTAGACCCTAAAAAATGAACTGGTATCTTTAAAACTCTGCTGTTGTCATTATGGGATGCAGTAATAGACAGAAAGTTGAAAGCAGACAAATAGAACTATATTTTAAAAGTGCTGAATTTTACAGTAACTGTATCTCATGGTGGTTTAGACAAATCTTTTTATAAACGAGAAATACTTTATACCTTATCCAATGGGAATCCTAGGAGAAATTGTACCCCTACAGAATAGTTTAGTAAGAATAGCATTTAGGGAGTGTATTATTTGAATGTCTAAGGTAGCGAGCAGGGTGGTTCAAGTCCCATCAAGGACTGAGAAGAGAGAGCCCCTATAGGTTAAGTTAGACATTTGCACCCTACATAGGGAACTAAGCTGAGAGAATAGGAAACCCCTTAGAAGTCATGAATTAACACCAATTTATTTCCAATTTAGTGCTGCATTATAAAACATTGTTTCGAACAGTATATGAGAGGTCAGTACTACATATCAGTTTTCTGTTAAAAACCCTTTGAATTTTTTGTACTAGCTCTGTTCTCCCATAGTAAGCAGGTGACTATACCCTGTAATAGTGCTAGACTGGGTTAAGGAGGCCCATAAGGGATTGTGGATAATGAGGGATCTAAGTGTTACATTTGATTTTCTGGGCTCAAGTACTGGTGATTATTGTGTCGGTTTAAAATCTTTAGATTTCAGAATATGCTTTTGAACCTCACAGGGTTTTTCTTCAGATTACAGTGGTCAATTTAATCTAAAGAACCATCTGAGGTTCAAAGTTTGTTCTTACTCTTTAAAGATACATTGCTCCAATAAAAGGTCTATTGGGCTTACAGCCTTAATTGTCAACATCCACCATACCTACTACTTTATAGTTTCTTCACCATGTTACCCCAAGTAAAATATATTGTCCCGTGAAAAGCATTATTAACTATGCATAAAGAATTATTGCAAACACTTACACTTTGGATATCATTGGAAAATAATGCTCTCCCCATATAAGCTGGTCTATCTTGACAGCGGTTGTACTAATACATTTGGAAAAATATGGCATTCCTGAATATAAACTCAACAGGCCACACTGTATAAACCATAACAAATCCCAAAGTGGGTAGACCGTAAAATTGCACTGATAAACTTGGAAAAATGCAGGATCCCCAAATACAAACTCAAAAAGCCAAATTTTTGGAAAATAATGCTGATTAAACTGATTCACTCTGTATCACTTGACTACCTGCCTGATTAGTTATAAGCATCTGGAGATTAGTGTTAAAGCATGACCTTAACTGTTACTTCCCAGGGAGCATACCCAACATTCTACATTCCCTGATTTACCCCATTTACTTTAATTACTAACCTGTACTAGATTGGAAGTTATTTTGTTTGGTCCTTTTTTTAAAAAGAAGAACTAAACTTTGGCTTAATCCCTTGTTAAAGTGATAGGTGTGATAATGTATGAATGTCTGAGAGAGGGAGGAGGTGTGTATAAAACAACAAAATGAATGCCTTGTATTGATTTAATAAGGGATTAAGACAAAGCTTACTTCTTCTTTAAACTGGGTACAATTGCAGTCTATTTTCTTAAGAGGGAATTATGGCTTTATTTTTACTGTTGTATTTTGTTTTTGTTTTTTTTGTGTGTGAAAAAGTCCATGATTTTCAATTCCAGTTAAATGATGATCAATTTCCTTCACTCTCACTCCACTTTTTTACTATTTGGTGAAAAAACAGACTGCAAAATCTATGGTTTAACTGAATTTTCAATCTTTCTTTTTCTGGCTTCAAGAACTTCAATTTTAAAGCCACAGTGAGAAAATCTGACTCAGTATGACAGGTTATTCTGTGTTTTAGCAATCTAACTAGTCACATCATGGAAGTGGATAGCAGTCTCATGCTGTAATAAAATGAATTTTGTGGTTAATATATACAGTCTGTCCATCTGTAAAGTTATGTGTGGGGTGATCAAAGAGACCCAAGCATTGGGGCTATCACATTCAGACCCTTAATGCTTGCATGTCAAAACAAGATTCCTGGGAGAAGCTTTGAGGTAGGTTCCTGAGGGAGAGTCTGCCCCCCCTTCTTTCTTTATAACATATACAGAAAGTGGCTATTATAGCTCTCCTCTAATTCCCAAAGGACATTAATGTAAACAGCAGAAACATGAGCAATATACAGAAGATTCTCAGAACTGCAAATCTCTGAGGTCCAGCTAGGAAGATTACATCACTTTTTATAATGACAGTTTCTAGCAGTAATACACACTCTACATCAATTCTATCACATGTAGCAGTCTTTCCATGTAATCTGAATACAAGCTTTAGGGATAGCAAGAAAAAAAAGTAGGATTCCCTGTGGATTCACCTGTTTTTGCATAGACATATAATCCTTCAGGTGACGCATTGGGCATATGATGTTTAAGAGGATGTCCAACTTCCTCTAGTAAAACCAGCACTACCAGACATGCTCCTAATTTTTTTCCTAGTGCTATAGCACTAATAAACAGGAGCGGGCTGTTAGATTCTTAAATTTGTAATATTTAAATTGAATTGTAATACTTAATTTGTATCTCTTTATCACTGCACATATTGTTGCAACACAAATATATTTTTTGTGTTGGGTTGCACCTTCACCTTAGTATAAATTTATAGAGCATATTGTATTGAATATTGCACTGCAAATTAATCACATATTGCACTTTGGAAATTGCACATATATTTCTGGCACCTTGTTAATGCACTAATTGTATTAGAAATGAGCACTTTAGTCTGTTTTTCACTATTGCACTACATATGCATTGTGACAACGCTAGGTATATTAGTGTGGTGTGGCTACGGAGTGACACTACAATATTTTGTGATATGGGTAAAATGTGTTACATGGTTTTTTTTTTTATATTTTATGTGCTCCCCAGTATAATTTCTTTGTATATTTCCCAATGATTCTCTGTTTAATGAGCTTTAAACCTTACTTTCTTCCTGATAAAACAAATCACAAACAACTTACGCAAACTCAGCAGAATATAGGGGATCTACCTACAATCATATGTGCATGACCTTCATTTTAACTGATATTTTACATTTGTGCAAACATCCATTTTTCAACTGTCTAAAAGCTATTTGTTAAATAATAAACAAGCAGAAGACTTTTTATGGACAGTATAGCTTCATAAGACTGAAACTGCATAATATTCAGCACAAACAATGACAGAAAGCCTTAAAGATCACTAGCCTTAAAAATTGATGGAAGGGAGTTTTTTTGTTTGTTTGATTATTTAAGCATCTTCATGTGAAGAAGACACTGACTGGCTCTTCAGGAATGGATGATTGATCTGTTTGTTCTGCTTGCGACTAGGAGAGGTGTCAGAATGATCAAGTTTGGTTCTAGAACTCTAGGGGACCAACTGAAACATTATTTACCAAAATATTATTGGAGACTTTGTAATTGCTTTATAGAAAAAAACAGTTCTAAGAGTGTTGATCTGGACATTCACTTACATTATAAATTCAGGTGAACACAAAATTGACACAGATGGGGGCTACTGAAATAAATACAAAATTCTTGTGTGGTCCTGGCTAATGGCATGCAAACATTTTTTATTGGTTGTGTTTATTGCTTGCTACTTCCCTAAAGCAAGATGTGGCCAGTCTTCAGCTTCATATCCCCAACTCCACCCACTTGAAGATAAACTCAACCCCTTTTCCTGTAAGCTCAGCCCCACTTGCAGAAATAAATAGGATTGCTTTACCTAATTAGGGGCTGTCGCGGTATGCTTTTAAACTTATAAATTTAAACTTATAGCTGGATTACAAAAATTGGATAGCCAGGTGATGACGGCATCACTAAAACCAAACAGAGATTCAAATATCTCTACAATAATTGGAACTGGAATTAAACCAAATCAAAATCATATTTAAATAAATGTCACATGGAATATAAATGTAACTCACAGATAAAATTATATCCAGTATGAATGTGAAGTTTTGTATGATCTTAAGTATCTTTTAAAGATAATGAAATTGCATCAATTGCATACATGTGGAAAGTGGACTTGAGGAAGCATATCTTGGTGGAATAACAGAAGAGAAGCAGAGACAGATCTTAAGTGTTTCTTAGTATTGCTTTCTTTTATCAGACTGAGATGAGCCTTGGACTATGCTTTATCTCTAGGCCAGTGACTCCTCTCCCTCACTCCCCAGGACAGTTGACCCAGAGGTCACTGAAATGAAAGTGAAGAGCAACAGGTCTCCAATAAAGGTCAAAGGGTGAAATACAGCTAGAGATGTTTGAAAGGGTTTACATTTAAAAATAAGCTAAAGTAAAAAATCTTGGGTAAACTGAACAAAATGCCATCAAATCTCATTTAAAATTGTCTTAAAGTACAATAAATGAAACCCCCATCTTCTACATTTTGCTTGAAAGTGATCTGTCCCTAGGCTATTACAAATAAAATGGAAGTTATCTGTGCCTTATCAATAGTTTTATGTTGCATTGTTCATAAACAGGCCCTGAAGAACTAATTGTACCTTCAAATACATTTTCAAATGATTTCATGCCCTTGGCAGTATGTCCTTATAGGCCCTTTTTCACTGACTAATTTTTACCGTAGTACTAGAAAAGCCACAACATTTTTAGACCTAAAAGACCATTTCACCAAAATACAACACACAATGCTTAACACAAATGACACGGAGAACTGTAGTTATTATTTTCTGACAGATTCTCAGGAGAGAAATGTGTGGTTGGAATGGAAGAAAATTAAATTCCATCTTTACTAAACTATTCAATTATTAGGGAAAATATATTTACTGATCAAACATTTTATACTTAGTTTATATATTTAGTTTTTTAAAATATTTCTTTGAATGAAACAGAAAAAATAAGGTATGTAAAAGCAGCTATTTCACATTAACTTTAATTAAACTAACACTGAATGCTGCAGAAAATAATAGTTCAGGAAAAAATTGCTATTTAACCAATTAAATAAAACTAACCAGTTGCATATTGCACTTACCCTGATTGCAGGAGGTGATTTAAATCCTGGCAGAAAGCACTAAGAGACTGAGTATTTCTACTTTTGGCCCCTCCCACTAATAGCCCAGGGCAAAGCTGCTTTCCTCACTTGCCCAGAACATGTTGATGTTAAGTTGCCAAGATGGATGACAAACTCCCCACAGCACTCATCCAATCAAAGCATCCTAAGGGAATATGTGAGTGTAAGAACATTGGGGTCATGTTAACATCATAGCTGAAGTCATTGTAACAAAAAATGGAGTCTGCAGCTTTGCAGTAAGTTGAAGATGAGGGGGTCTGTTTCGTATCCTTGGAGTGTGGTGGTTCAAGATGCAGGAAAAATATGGCATACTAATGAATAAATAATAGCCAATAAATTGGCAGCATTTAGGTCTTATTTTATTCTTCCTGATTACTTATTGACATTAGACCATTCCATATTTAAATCTTTGAGAGTTAATTAAGTTAAATGACCATAAGCAGTTGATCCTAGCCTTTCTGCTACCTGAGGCAATGAGTGAAATGAGTCCCCTCTACCCAGAAAACATTCTTCAGGATCATACACACACAGTCTACATTTAGCTAAAATTATATGCAGAATGCCCACCATCAACATTCAATTCAGAGTATCCAAGATCATTATGGCATAGTCAGTTTACTGTGCCTGCCATCACTATGGTCTACAAACTCAGTCCCTTTTCTGATAATCATAGCTCGTTTTCATCCCAGAAATTAGGACCCCCTGCCCAGGGACAAATTGGAAGCAAGCTTTCTAAGGTTGAGTAAAATTTAAAAACTCGGTGGTCATCAGATGACACCATCTATTTAATTAAAACAAACTCTGAAATGAAAATGTATTTTTGTTAAATGGCATTATAATGAGTAAAAATTTGTATTGAATTTAAAAAAATGTTAACACGGAATGTCATATGGTGGATCTGCAAATTTGTACCATGTGCCACCTGCCACTAATGACTGTTTCTAGAGAAGGAGCAGGTCTTACTTTATGTATGGAAAACAGCACAGGGGACTGTAGGACAACACACAAGACTGCTGCAAACTGCTTTTTTTTACTGTACAGTAAATGAAAATAACATTCTCCTATGTGATGATTAATGATGTTAATTCTTGGTAAGGCTCTCACTTCATTGATAGCCTGTGCTTCAGTTCACTTTGAATTAAAATAAGGTTACACTACTAGTTGCAAGCCACTACCACTGCAACCACTGTCAAAACTTAAAAGCAAGGAAAAAATTTAGCAACCATTCCTTTTTTAAGGAAATTGTACCTGCATATAACGGTCAGTAACTGTTGTCTAAATAATGTATCCTGTCAGCATTAATACTAAATACAATGACTTTGAAGCCAAAAGACATGCAGGAAAATTCAGTGTAATTTGCTCTAAAAATGTTAAGCTATGCTAAACCATTCCCTGTTGGACTTTACCCAACCAATGGCCTTATAATTCCAATAAAAAAAACTTTGGCTTGCTAGACCATCTGATAATTAGTAGACACTTAAAAAAATATGATAACCAGTTTTACACGGATTGCAGTTACACTGTACTGATTTTTGTTCAGCCCTTTTGCATAATAAACACTTGGTATACAGTATTTGTCCTCTAATTTAAAGGTGATTAGGCAACCCAAGGCAAAGAAAGATACAAAAAGAAGCCTCATCCTAGAGATCATAAAGAAATAATGAAGTTGGGCTAGGGAGCCTTAGTCACCCCCTATTCAAACAAAATCTGCATATTAATATCTGTCCCAAACAAAAAAAAAAAAAGACATAAAAAAACATTTTTTCTTCTGATATATTTATAGCCTGGTAAATGTTTTAAGGGAAAATATCTTGTAAGGATAGTGAATGTGATAGGAATGTAAGGAGATCAGTTTTATCACCTGCACTTTGCCTCTAATGAGAGTAAATGTTTATTACAAACACCATGAGTTGAGCTGCCCTCTCTTCACCCCCCTCCTGCCCCCCTGCTTGGATCCATATTGTAATCCAGTCAGATGCTGTTAGCAGACTGGAGCTGACAGGGCGAGAGCCTGCTTAATGAGGGACAGCAGTGGCTCCAAGCCTGGGTGGGGGATTTAGCAGAGAAAGGATCCTGTCTGCTGCTGTTGGGACTTAACTGCTGATTTTATTCCTTAGGACCCTAGTTTCTGCCAATGAATTTACTTCTTATACTGACTTAGACTGCAACATCCTGAGTGAGGCAGAATAATTAACAGTACTGATTGATGCTTAATAATGTCAAAAATGAATGTCCATCTTGTATACTTTGCAACGTAATTGTCAAAATTTGGCTGCATTTCATGTTGCATAATTTCTCAAACAATATCTGTTCTTTGCTTCATGTGCCCTGCACCAGAGCTAAAAAATATGCAATCAGTCCTTGGTTATGTTACCTTTATCTTACTGAAAATGCTGCAGTGTCTAGCTTTTTAACACTAGAATGTGCAAAGGAACACAAAATCCCATGATGAACTTTACCAATTGGAGGGGTGCAGTGACATATAGCAAAAATTACACTGAGCTTGGAGTGGGGTTACCCCCTGTCTGGTTCTGACTCAGACAGCCCAGATTAAGTTATTACTATTCAGGTCCTTGTAGGTTGTCCAGGTTTCTAGAATTCATCTGGACAGGTGGAACTCTACATAACACTTCTGTAGCAGTCCAGTCCAGCAGCAAAGAAAGTGTGCGCCCAATTGGCTGAAAGCCACTGGCAAGTGTTGGAGCATAACCTATCCTATTATCATAACCTCCTGGACCACCTTTCAGCTGCATAGATCATGTGCACCATTCCATTCTTTAACAGATTCTATGTTATGCTTGTGTTAGTGGTTTGTGCCATTCGTGGCTCCTATTTTACAGTTCCAACTGCTAATTTTATTTTCCTTATCTTATGCTGACAACTCTCATTCTACCCTGTCACTCCAAAACACCATGCTAAAAGGAAAGAATCCTATTTAGATTGTTAAGTCAGTTATTCCTATCTAGTATTGGTAAAAAATTTTATTTTTGAGGTTGAATTCCTGATTTCTATTGTGTTGTATTTTTGTTTCTATCCTGTGTACATTATGTTTGCCTTTTTGTAGCTGCACCTACCATAATTTTTCTGTTGACTAAACAACCTCACTTAGGGCGAAATTTACAAAATTCAAAATTTACAAATTTACAAAATTCGTTCTACACATTTACTAAAATCGAAAATGGCGTATACGAATTTCCATTCTCAATAGTAACTGTAACGAGCGGTGCTGAATGCCAGCAGCCGCTGAGGAAACTCAGCTCTCCCCAGCGCTTCCTGGATTGGATTAGCCAATCCGGAGCCGCTGACGTCACGGATGACATCAGCGGTGGCAAATTCGAATAGCAGTGCTCAGCTAATTGAATTTACCGCCGCTGATGTCATCTGCGATGTCAGCGGCTCCAGATTGGCTAATCCAATCCAGGAAGCGCTGGGGAGAGCTAAGTCTCCTCTTTGGCTGCCGGCATTCAACAGGCAGAGGTAGAAACGATGCATGCATGCAAGCACCGCTTGTTACAGTTACTATTGAGAATGGAAATCCGTATTTCAAAATCGAAAATGCCGTTTTCGATTTATCCATATCGAAAACGGTATTTTCGATTTTAATAAATTTCGCCCTTAATCTTATTGCTTTCTATGGAAATTTAAATATATAGACATATTCATGATTTGAAGTGTCCTAGAAATCCAATTTTCAAACGATGGCTGCATTTAATAGAGAGAAGTGAGACAACACAAACCAATAGACATCGGGAATTCAACTTTAAAGATGACATTTTTACAAGTACTGCTTAGAAAAAACATTCATGGCAATCCAAATAGCAATTTGTTTTTTTTTCTGGAGCTACTGGCCCCTTAAAGTAGATTATACTGGATTTCTGCCACATTCATTAGCAGACCTCCTGGAAATGATGCTTGACATCTTTTTCCTTCTTTACCCATATTTTCATCTTGTCATAGATCTAATTAAATTTCCTCAAAGATGCAACCGAGTCAGGAGGATTATGCAATCTCTAATTCTTTTATGACTGAATTATTTCAACACCCAACTAGGTAGCCTCCCTGCCAGTTATATCTCTCCCTTGCAACGCCTTAGTCCTGCTGAAATAATAATCCTACTCACTTCTAAAGTATCATACCTTGGTTTCCTAACAAAGAATTCTTCTCGTCAGACCCACTTTACAGTGCACTCTATTATCCCTCCAGCATATCCCTTTCCTTTTGCATAAATACTGTCGTTTCATTACTTATCACCTCATCTTGACCATTTTCTTCGATTGCTTCATATCTGTATAGCTCCATTGCACCCAATGTATACCAAACTCCATTTCCTTCAATAATGAAATCAAGATTAAAGAAAACCCTTTAACAAAACATTACGTTAATAAATAATTACATTAACCACAATCCTAAATGCAATAAAACTTTAATGGGTATCTTTATAGATCTTATACACTACCACTTATTGCATAAATTAGAATAAAGTGCCAAAAAGGGTGTTGATGCCAATCCTAGTACTTTCAACTAACCTTGTTCCAGACTTTGATTCTGAGGTAGTTTCTTGCAGAGATCAGTCCACTTATGCTTCAGTGCTACCATGCAGAAAATCTGGTGCCCCAAAATGGTGGTACTGAACACCAGGGGCGAAATTTACTGAAATCAAATTTTGCAATTTTGCAAAATTCGATTTTTTTTCATTTACTAAAATCGAGAATGCCATTTTCAATTTACATAAATTGAAAATGGCATTCTTGTTTTCGAAATCCGGATTTCTGTTCTGGCTAGTAAATGTAACAAGCGGTGCTTCCATGCGAGCACCGCTCGTTACATGTGGCTGCTAATGCTGGCAGCCGCTGGGGAGACTCATCTCTCCCCAGCGCTTCCTGGTTGGCCTTAGCCAATCAGGAGCCGCTGACGTCATCTGACGAAATACTTCCCTTCTTGATATATGTAAATGTTTCTATAATCTGCCCACTCTGCCTCTCCTTTTTAAACTGCACATTCTGTCCTCCAGTCATCAGAAACTACTCTCTTTAAAAGAGATTTGTTAAAAAGATAGGTCAATGGAAGTGAAGGCACATGCTTTAATATTTCTAATACCCTTGTGTGTATCCCTTTTGGACCCACAGACTTGTTCACTTTTAAAATGGAGAGTTCAACCAATACTTTGTCTGTTCTAAACAGAATTCTTTCTTCAGTGCTAGAGAGAATGTATTTTCCTACCAATGGGGCATTTCATACTAAATTTTCAATATACTTTGTTTCCCCTGATTTATATTGTACCAAGAAGAAATTTTGATATCAATAAAGATCGATATTGATAAATATCAGTCAATAAACAGTGGCATGCTGTGCAGTGTTTTTTCTATAAGGTTCCCCTTCCATTGAAGATAACAATCGATATCCTTTTTATTGATGGGAAACATTTTTTGATTGTGACTAAATGACAGAATCAGCTACATAGGGAATAAGGGGTTTTTGGACAGTAACACCAAAAAAGCAGTCTCGGCTTACAAAATGTTGAGAACAGTGCCCAGCCAAGGTTTTATGGCACCCTTGGTGAAAAAGCCAAAATGCACTTCCCACCAGCAGTCTCCCCCTTTGTGCCACATACCCTGCAGCACTACCTCCATATAGTGCCCTACGATGCAGCAGATAAAGAGGCGTAAGGTAATGCAGCATGCACAACCCTCCTTTTCCCATACTTTGCTGCCCCAACCCTCCCTTTCCTCATACTGTGCTGTTGAGCAGCTCACAGGAAGTGATAGCTGCTTTGGAGAAAGCTGAGGAGAGACTGCAGCATAGGAGGCTACCTACCACTAGTCTTGGCCCTGGTCGAGAAATTATTGTATTTAGCTTTAAAAATAGGGCTTTAAAGCACACCATAGAAAACAATGGGACTGTTTGATGTACATTTAACAACATGGCTGCTATTAGTAAAGATTAAAACAAACAACATTCATGAATTCAAATTCAAAGATAACGTTTTAGCATGTGCTGCATTGGAATATTTGCCATTCATGTGCAAATGGGATTTGCTACTGATCCTTCAATATTCCATTTAGTTTTCTCCTTTCACTTTTCTACCTAAATTGTTACCTTTTACTGTTCTTTTCTTGTTTGTGCTTTAGTAAACTTTACTACGTATTTACCCTCCCAAAATATAGCCTTATATGCCGATTTATCCTCTTCATGCTATGATTCTTTATATAATTATTTAAAAGATGCCACTTCTTTTGATAATCATAAGGGCTTTCTTTTATTTGTATGTATGCATAATTTTATTTATAAAGTGCCACAAACTTATGCAGCGCTGTACAATTCAACAACACAAATACAATACAGACATGGGAAAAGTGCATTACACAATACAAGTATAATATCACAAAGCTACTTCACTTTAAGTACCAGGTTGTGGTTGACACAAGAAGCTGGAAGTCCCAGTCCTGTAGAGCTTACAATCTAAACGGAAGGAAGACTTACATACACAGACAGTAGGGTAAGAAGAGCTGTAACAATGTGCTGAAACACTGGTCAATAAATACAAATACTAAGCATAAATAACTAATTAAGGATAAAATTAAACATATACTTAAAAAATAAGTAATAAAAATCAGTGCTAGTGCTCCAAAAGGTAGGACTACAGTTTGGTTTTAAAAGTACAGAGGGAATGTTCCTGGTGAAGATAAAGGGGCATAGTTTTCCAGATGTTGAGGGCAGAGAGAGAAAAGGGTTTAAGATGAGAAAGGGCAGTATTGGTGTGTGGCATGTAAAGCTCTTTACTTTGGGAGGAGTATTAGACAAGAGGAAGGAATGCACACACACCTTAAATGTGAATAACGTGGTGCATGTCCTCGCATGAGCTAGGCCACAGCTCATTGCAAAGTGCAAAGACAAAAAAGAAAAAAAATGAGGACTGCACACACAAAAAAAAGGTATACCGTATGCCTTAAATGTCAAAAAGAGAACACTATAAATGATTAGTTTGCTAGGAGCCAAGGAGCAAATAGAGGTTCAGAGAAAGGCTGTCCCCTCTGGGGAGAGAATTCTGGCAGGAGAATTTAGAATAGACTAGAGCAGAGAGAAGTGGGAAGCTGGAAGGCCAGATAGAAGAACACTGCAGTAGTCCAAGTGGGATAGGACGAGAGCATGCATGAGGGTGTTAGCAGTGGATTAGGGAGCATGAGGGTGTTAGCAGTAGATTAGGGAGCATGAGGGTGTTAGCAGTGGATAAGGGAGCATGAGGGTGTTAGCAATTTGCATTAATATACCTAGCATATCTAAATGTTACACTTAGTATTGTATGTATGTTAAACTTTGTCATATAATCTTTGAACCTCAGTTATCTTTTCTCATCCCAATAAAGTATCAGATAAATATTCTCGTCTGAGTAAAGCTAGAATATAGGAGTGCTAGCTTTACTATAAGTTTTACTGTTGACATACTAACTAAATGAATATGCAATACCACTAATTGGTGATCACTATATCTCTCCCACAGACACATTTGACACTAATATATGATTTGCCCCTATTAAATCTATAAAACATTATTTTCAGATTGATTTTCTTATTAACTGCTTGAAGGATGCATCACACAGTGAATCCAGAATGGAATATTATAATATGCCTGGTAAGATGTGTACCAGCAGGTTTGGCTGCTGGTACACATCTTACCAGGCATATTATAATAGCCTGTTACATTTCCTGACTCTTTATAGACATCTCAGTAATTTGATTTACTAGTAGCATCTTGTCCTGGAAGACCATACATTAATCTTGTACAAATCAGTTCTTTCTCCCTAGTTTTCAGGGCTAATTTACCTTCAATGCCCTGTATTCATTTTGAATTTAGGTCATTTTTAACATAAAGGGATACTCCGTCCCTCTGTTTTCTATTTTCCCAATCGTTATAATGATTGCCATGACCGAAATAATTTCTGTGAGTTTATAACCCAAACTACAGGCATTTGTATATACAGCAAACAACACACTGCTTTTATTTTAGCAGCATCCATTCTAACATTATGCTTGGGGCAGACACGAGTATCTTATGGGTTTCAGGGGGTCATGCCGGTAGCTCCGAATTTTCTGTCCCGAATTCACTTATAGCGAAGTCCCATTATAAAGTCGCGACCGTGACAATTCTTCCATTATAAAATCGCGACTGCGACAATTTTTTAGTCGCAATCGCGACTTTATAATGGGAGTTCGCTATAAGTGAATTCGGGACACAAAATTCGGAGCTACCGGAATGACCCCCCCAGTCTTTTTTTATAAATTCAGGCATAAATATTTATACAAACAACAGTTTAATAAATTAACAGGAGAAAAGAGATTAACCTGTTAGAGAAATGAATATCTTTACAGCATGTAATCAACTATACAGCAATAAGACATTGTGCGAAATTTATAAAAGTCAAAAAGGCCGATTTCAGCCATGTCGACTTTTATCAATAGTAAAAAACCTGGTACCGATCAAAAAGTATCGATCCGTTACCGCTGGGAAAGTGTAATAAGCCTTATGGTACTTTCCTAGTGGTAACGGATCGAAAAGTATCAATCGAAATGTTTTGATCACTACCTGGTTTTGTACCGTCGATAAAAGTAAAAAAGACCGAAATTGGCCTTTTTGACTTTTATACATTTCGCCCATTGAATAGGAAATAGAATTGATCAATTCTAATAAAATACATCATATTTTCAGCATAGCTGTTTTGTCGTAAAGATAGTCTTATCTGCCTGCACATTTGTGTATATAAATACTAATACTATTAGACCAGGTTCACTCTGAGGGATGGTGTGTGTTGCAAAAAAAAAGCCATTAACACTGACATATCTTTGAGATTTGCCTTACATAAAAATAATATCACTTACGCATCGCTTTTCTTTCATGTGTGACCGCTATTGTTCAGTTCCTGTTGCTACTAATCCTGTCGTATTGTTCGCTTTGCGTTCTATACAGTCGAAAAAATGCAACATGAAGCATCCCAGTGTATGTTCCTCTCTATGAAATGCTAGTGTGACATTGTACACGCAAATGGCGTATTTTCGGCGCTTTTTCATGACACGCTGTTTTTTTTTAGAACGATGCAAACAATACACCATTGTGAACCTGGTCTTAAACGGTTCCTCTGATAGTATAATAAAATGTCATCCACATATTCCAGCTACATCACATATAATCTAATGGCCTAATTGTTTTAAGAAAGCTAGAATGGTACTTTAGGTTCACTGAATTGTAACACTTGGAGTAATTATCAATAAGCATGTACACAACTTATCAATAAATTATCAGTGTAATATCTCTTTTAAGAGCATATTTAAAACTCTGATGTTTTCAGCAACATTTAAAATCTAATGGAGCTTCTCTAATCACAGTTATAAACTTTGGCTTAATCCCTTATTAAACTGTTCAGTTTGATAGATAATAAAACAATAAAACTGTGACTGTTACTAACTCCTGAATCTCATTGTTCCCAAACAGTACAAGGCATTCATTTTGTATTTTAGGCACGCCCCACCCTCTCTCAAACATGCACTAGAGCAGGGGTGTCAAACTCAATTACACAGTGGGCCAAAATTAAAAACTTGGTCAAAGTCATGAGCCAACCTTCATAGGTTGCTATAGGATCTAAGGCTCTGTATGTTTATTGTCTTCATATCTATCAGATCTAATGATTTAACAAGGGATAAATCCAAAGTCTAGTTCTTCTTTAAGGTACTCCCATGCATCACTCAGGATAAAAATATAAAGGGGCATTTGAAAAGTGGGTAAGTTCAGGACCTTAATGGGTATGTTTTTTTAAGAAATTGTTGTTGTATATACTTTTTATATTTATTTCCTATTTCTACATAGTCAATTATTATCCTGCTATTACCTCTTCCTAATAAAACCTTACCCAATGGAGAATTTTAGTGACATTAAAATGATACTGCAATTGCTCTAACTTGCTATGTGTAATAAAACCAAGATCTCAGTTTTCACATAAATGCTGTGCTTGCTGGCCTGTAAAAAATATCATGTTACGTATTTTCATTTGCAAGTTATAAAAATTAAATCAGGGATTCTACTAAATTTGCTTGAGCAAAGCAAAGTAGTGACAGTATATTAGAAAAGCTTGTTTGGGATATTGAAATAAAAAAAAATAGTTTTTGACTTTACATGCCTTTTAAAGCATGCATCAAAATATGATAGAAAATATGAAAGAATGCACATAGGACATCAGGTACTCACAATGCACAAAATTGGTCCAAACTGGACCAATGGTCATATGCCCAGCGTCTTAAATTTAATGTGACAAAATCAATTCAGAATACAGTGACCCTACAGTGATGTAGGAGTTGTTTCTTATTGACCTGACTTTATAATTTTATGACATAGGCGTTTGAGTGGGAAACACTAAAATCATTTTCAATTTATGTACTTATCAGTAGCTTTAAATTGATAGTCTTTGCAATATGGAGCTTGAGTTATAGAAAACCTTAACATTTTACTAAGGCTTGTATTTCTTTCTTTCACTTCACTGATAATTCTACATAATTCATTTGAAAATCCTGTTTTCCATGATATTTTGTCTACCTCCTAAGACCGTTGGCGCCACCAGCTGGAGAGTAATCACTCACATGCATTAATTGGCCAGTGTAACATCCACATTGCCAATCTTCTTTCAACACAACAGAACAGAAATATCAGATGGAACCCTTGTCTTATGTATCACAATTATCATCTCACTCAAAGATGCACAAAGCATAGCTTTAAGTTTTGAGTTACTGATGCATAGGAAAGTAGAAAACTGACTTGGAGACTACTCATTTATACATTTTGCAATGCATAACAATGTTAATGTACAAACGTCTACACTTTTATTATAAATCTGATTTCTGTATATTGTGAAATTTGATTTCCTTTATTAAAGGGAAACTATAGACTATAAGCTATTTTTTAGCATTTTAATATACATCCTTAAAATGTACGTTTAAATAATAAATTTCATATTGTTGTGTTTTTGGTTTCCCTATTATTAACTACTGAATTTCTGGACTAGCAGCTAAGGCAGAATCCCTACTGCAACTAATTGTTAAAATAAGTTCCATGGGGGTAGAACTCGAACTGAGCCTCACAGAAACCCAACCACTCCTATGGGAAATACAAAAAAAAAAGAACAAACAACAATCCCAAAACCAACATACTCCACCATCGAAACAACAAAAAAACCTGGAAAGAAACACTTCTTAATAACCAACAGTTCCAAATCACACCCAAATATATAACCATGCAAAGAATGGAAACCCTGGTACCAAACCTAAATCTAAGCCAATGGATAAACCAAGGCATAACCAAGATAGGAGACATACAACAATCCTAAGACACAATAAAAACCCTTTGAACAAATCACAAACCAATACCAAATAACCAACAAAGACTTCTAGAAATACCTTCAAATAAGGCATTGTCTAAATAAAATTATCACAAACCTCCAAACTAAACCTAACCCATTAACTCTATATTTATTAGGATAAACAACCTACAAACATAGAATATCCATATGCTATGGACAACTAACCCAAAAATGGGAATTCAAGAAACTTACATACATGGAAGCATGGGAAACTGATCTCCAAACTAAACTAACAGACGAACAATGGCAACAAGCAATAAATGAAGTACCCCGAGCATCCCACTGCATAGTACACCTAGAACAAGCCAAAAAACTAACCATGAGATGATATCTCACCCGCACCGAATTGCACAAATATACCCAACAGCCAGCAATAAATGCTGGAGGAACTGCGCGAAAACGGGCATACACATATGGTGGACATGCCCAAACATCCAAAAATATTGGGAAGAAATATTCCAAATCATATCCAACCTAACCAAACAAAAAATAAAACCACACCCCTTCACAGCACTACTTTCAGGAAACCTACAAAACTTCC
>JAKJJM010021905.1:0-12864 GCA_021901965.1 Pipa carvalhoi | reverse complement strand
AATCATCCAGCTTCAGATGGAAAAACTACTGTGGAGAAATGCTTTTTACTATGGTATAGTACTGCATATGTAAAGATGGAATCTGACTATAGTTGCCCTTTAAGAGCAGTCCTAGAGGAGAGCAGAACAGCATATGTCTGCTGAAGCTTTGTTCAGAGAGCTGTGCACAGGGCTACTGGGGACCCCCTTGTAGTTGAGGACCCTGGGCAATTACCCAGTTTGACTCCCCCCCTCCCAATGCACAGTGGGAAGTGTTGTTTTTTTCTGTAATATTTTTTGTGCTAGCACCATTAAGTGCATTCTCTCAGTCATGTGTCTCTTGCATTGTTGGATTTACATCCCAAGAGCTTATTGGCACAGAATGTTCACACCTACTAACTGACCACACCCCTTTGTAAAATAAACACAGACAATTTTATACAATGAACTGAAGTGGTGTGTGACTTATAACTTAATGCAAAGTAAAATAACAAATGTTCAGAATCCACATTTGACTATTAAAAATACTTCTCAATTAGAATGAATTCCCTTGATTCCCCAAGCCTATGTGTCTGACTAGGAGTGAGTCGCCCTTCTGACTGAGCCACCTATAGGCACGTGCCTATAGGAAAATCCAGTCTTGGTCTCATCTCAAAGGGATGAGGTAGCAGTCATTTTCCTATGCATATATATTTTTATATGAATGTTTTATGTTAATATCTATAGTAATATTATCTATTGCTATTTTAATGACTTTGTGTGCTGGTAAGATCGGGTAAGCTACAGTGCTAGATGGTAATTTCTTTCTCCCTGACATCCTTCCTTCAGTCTGCATGTTATGGTTGCATTGTTGTTTGTGAAAGTGGAGTGGCATTCACAGTTCAATTTCCCTTTCTGCCATCCCAAGCCCATCATGGCCACTGGTCCCTGTGGAAAATAGAGAATGGCTGCAATAAAGGAAATAGAGAGAGGCTGGCAGGAAGCAGGAATGACCCATCAGTTTGACATTTTTGTTTTATGGGTCTGTTTATCTTCAGTAATATCACTGATTGAGCTAAACCATATGCAGTGACTGAGCATATGATTGGCTGCATTCTGGCAGGAATACCAGTTTTTTACATCCCCAGGGACTAGTTTAAAATTAATGCTTTTAACAACCTGTCTGTTAACTGCAAGGACACAATTTTAGCTTTTTAACTAATTGAAACTGCTAAAAATAAGCACGTTCTCAGGTCGCTAAACTTAACATGCTAGTTACTATTCTGTGAAGGTCCTGCAGCCACTATGTACAAAAAATACATATGAAATTGCTCCATAAGCTTGTTGCATTATTTGAGATGAATTTGTAATCATGGCACAAATATTCTCTGTCCTATTCAATATTTCCTTCTAAATGTTTCCTGTACAGCACAATTAAAATATCAGACCACAGGGGATTGAACATGAACATTGTGCCTTCAGTTGGAGTCACAGCAGTTAAAGTACAGAAACTCTTGATATGATCTGTGGCAATAAATATTCTGCTTAAAACATCCATTTCTGTTTCAGTATGAACTGCTGCTACTTTTAACCCTTTATGAGTGTTTACTGCAATACTTATATTTTCAATAACCATTCAGCAGAAAGTAGTAACAGGGCCAATCATCTTGATCATCAAGATCATCCATGGGCAAACAGAATTTTGGCTGTGGGCTTTAGGTGAGCAGATTGTTATTTTGCCAGCAAATAACATTTATTAGCATTTACTAGAAAGTTATTATCAGATCAGAGCACTTGTAGACAAATGAGTGTGCTCTTTAATCATAATTTCTGCTTCAGATTTCAAATATAAATCTAGAACATTAATATAAGTGAAAACACAAATAGCTTGTTGCAGAATTTACAGGGAGATAATATTCATTGCATGACACTTTTTTTGTTGTTTCCCTTATTTAGTGCTCAAATGACTAATTTGGAGCATTTTTTTTGAGTGATGGCTGCAAGACTTATAATTACAATACATGCATCTAACAAGGTTTCATGTGAGTTTCCATGCTGCACACAATCTAATCTGCAATATCAGGTCAAAGTTGATGTAATCTGCCTGCTGTCCTGCCCTTATATAAAGGCCCTAATCAGCTGGTGTGAACTAAGAGGTCTTAGAGTAAATTCAGTGCAGTAGTGAATACTTTGTCTGAAGAATTTTAAAATAAAGGCAGAATTATTAATTAATATGCAGCTGCATTTCTATAACATATATGCTTCTTTTCTAAAACAGAAATTCAAATTTGTAAAAAAAAATAGGATTTTTTTCATTCTAATTTAGTAACATAAGCAATGTGTAATGTGAAACTACTAAAAATATATGCTTAGAACAGTTGTATTGAGAGCGTAAAAAGTGAAATAGCTTGGAAAGCCTTTCTCTCATTTTCATTCCCTCCCCAAACACATTAAAGTCAAAACATTTAGGAATAAGTAGTATACTAATTTCAAATGTGAATTTCTTACTAGTCTCTAGGGACTGCATCTTTTAACATACATTTCATATTAAGGATTGCACATTACACTTTGTATAGCGCCATGTTGGAGTAATATTCTGATTTTATCACGGCCTCAAATATTTAAGTGTCAAAGTATGGCCAAGCCACCTGCAAATGTTTGAGATGGCTATTATCCAAAGAAAACAGCCAAGAGTAATGAAAGTCTTTCAGGCTAAGCACTGAATTTTGCTCCAGCAGGAGACTGAAATCCACCTGTGCCCACGCAGAGGCTGACTCGTTGGGGAGTGGTGAAGTGTTCACAGATGGGACTCTCCTGGGGATATTGTGGTTCCTCTCCTCCTCCCTTTTAAACTTTCTCTTCTTTATGTGTTTGTGCTCACAGACATACACACACAAATCCTCAACCCACGTCTATTTCATTCACTCTGTAACTCTGTTTCATTCAAGCCAAGGACTCTGGAAAATATCATAAAATCCAGGCTAATTACGGTGAGGAATTAACTGTAAAAAAATGATGGGAGAAAATGGCTAATGCTTAAAATATAATGTATAATTGTAGATGTAAAAATGCAATGTAACTGCTGCCTTAGACTAATAAAACATTTAGGGTCTTATTGACTAAAGGCCAAATAGTCGTGTAAAGCTCTAAATTTGAACCTATTCGCCACTTCCTCATGTTTGCTTATTGATCAAACTCTGCGATGTGGTGAATATGCCACCAATTTGGGATACTACAATAGTTGCCATCTTGCGGAGTACTTCTCATAACTTTGCGTGTGCGTGCACAGGTACTTCTAGTATTGACTAAACAGCGGAGTGTGTAAAAGGAGCGAATGTGACTAGGTGTACTGCTCCAAATTCATCTATTTGACTTTGTCACTTCACAGTGGTCAACTGGGGGGCTGATGGCAGGGCTCTGCATTCTACCAGTAGTTCTATCCAACTGACTACACCACAGTCAATAATGAGAAGTGAATTTGCAACTATTTTGGGGATGCAACTCGAATTGTAGCGAGGTGCAGGGCTTGCTTTGCTGTCAGAAGCACTTTAATGAAAAGACAAAGGCAGAAAGAGAGATAATGAAATATTGCTCTTTATATCGCCATTTAAAAAAATGGAAGCCTTAATATTTTAGTTTAAAAAAAAAAGCTGCACATTAATATGCCCCTGAAATAGTGAAAAAAATGTGTGAAAAGGTCTAATAGCACGTTAACATGATTTAATTGATTTCGAGAGGTTGTTAAGTTTATAATAGCTTAGTAAATTCTTATAGTATAGTTATTATATTTATGGAAGTCTTGGCGTAAATTCACAAACGTGGGATCATAGATTGTTGACAGCCATAGCAGCCAACATCTTGCAAAAACAATTCCAATTGCAATAAACACAGGCTATATGCTGATCAGTTGCTATGGGATACATCACCAGCAGAAGTTTGCTCTAATGGCTTGTTAGTTAGTAATGTTGCATTTCAGTACTTGGGTCCACTTCATCACCTGCATGCAGTAAGTATGTTATCCCTAAACGTTTATAGGTTTCCTCCAGGCACTATTTTACTACACACTCTGGAAAGATACTGTTAAAGTAATCATAATTTAACTTCATTGACTTAATATGTATGTGTGTGTCTAAGCTGGCATATTTTCATACTCATTTTTTACAAAAAATAGCATTGGGGAGCTACTTCCATGTACAACATCTCACTTGCGCATTGTTTTTCCCTCATGTGTGACTGCTGCTGTTCAATTCCTATTGCTATTAATCCTGCGGCATTTTTCGTGTTGCGTTTTAAGCACTTGAAAAAAACATAACATGAAGTGTCTCAGCGCATATTCCTCTCTATGAAACGCTAGTGTGACATTGCGCAGCTGATAGTCATTACTTCCAATGTGTTTTTGTGACTGTGTATTTTTGGCATTTTTTCGCCATGTGCTTTTTTTTTTTTAAAAACGCATATGCAAATACGTCAGTGTGAACCCTGTTTTAATATTGGTGTGCTTTGTGGAAAAGAGAGAGGCATTGATAGAGAAATAGATTGTAATCTCTTCTAGAACACTGAAAACAATGTCAACCCTACAAAATTAAAGGCAACCAAAGCAGGCATGACAAGCCAAACATAAAACTGGGTTGTTATCTCTGAATAACATAAGTCCATTTGCTGCAATAGCACTCATATTCTTTATTATGGCATCTGTAAAATTCTGTTGCTTTACACATACAAGTTCTTTCAGAAGTTGCTTAAAGCTACTGGTTTAAGAAAAGATATCTGTAGTATTTTCCCTGTACAGACTCATTGTTATAACAGTAAAATCACTTATCCAAGGGTTAAATTAGTAAGACTTTGTGGATCTTGACTATATAATTTAATGGCTGTGTAAAGCTCAGATTGTAAGGTAAATTAGAATTGCGTATTTTGTAGATCTGATTGGACCTTTGTTTGATTCTTTATATTATTGTGCCTACATATGCTTTTTCATATAAATATTCCCCCACTGATTGCTGTGCTCTTACACATAAACCCAATGTGTCAGTTTTATACAGTACATTTTCTGCCATGATTAAATGCAAGTATAATTCAAGATAAACAAAAACATTTTCTCTCCCACTCTAAAGCACAAGAGCGAGTGACAGACATGAATCTGGCAGGATCCATGTAGCTCATTATGTTGCAGGGCATTGGCTTGCCATCTACATTCATTTACCAAGTCATTGGCTGCTCATATTACTTGTCTTAGTGGCCAATCCCTGGGGGGTGCAAAGACATCACTGCATGTGCATTCACTGTTTAATCACTTTACACATCACCCTTAGACTGATCTAACATGGGGAAATGTATAACTGCTTATTCTTACTGCTTCAATTATTTTTTTTATTTTTGCCTGTATTCTATAGCCAAAGCCAAATTTGGATTTAAAGGTATCTTAGTCCCAAAGAAAATAATGCCCTTGTGTAATAAACTACTACTTAGCAGTAAAGCATACTGAAAATAGATATGCATGTTTGACAAGTCAAAGTAACACACGCAAAAAAGTTGTCACAAAAAGCAATCTTGAGCAGGAGTGTTTTAATTACGCATTAATTCTCTAATGCACATGGAGATCTGTAGCGGCATCTGTAGGGAAAAAGAGCACGCACAAATCTCATACAATATCTCATATACAAATATATATAACATAGGCCTGAAACTCTTTTGTATGTGCCTTTTTAAGCTGCCTCCTCAGCATCTATGGTACTTATACCCCTGACCTTAAGAAGCTTTAAAAACTCTTGCAATACAGGTATTAAATTTTATAACCAGTACATAGGTCTAAAAAATATCATCTGTTTATCAGACAAATTTTGGAAAGCATTGACTTATTACGACATGCCTCCCCCAAATCAAATATATTTTTTATTTGGCTTCTATATATTTAATAAATTGTTTGGCTTCTGTTGTACTGTAAGGTTAATAATGAAATAGAATAGAATAAAATATACTGAGTTGATAAACTGTGGCTTTGGGATCATACAGATAATGCAGTCATATCTACAACAGGGCACAAAATAGAATATCAGTTGCCTTCACAACTATACTGTCGTTTATTGGGCATATAACAGAGCCCTATTATGATTCCTTTAAATTTGCTGGCTAGATGTTAATGTGGATGAATCCTAGTATTGTTATATTTTAACAAAAGCATCTATCTAAAATGTTTAATTTCCCAAATGGAATAAATAAGACGCGATAAATATATCCTAACTCAAAACAGACAGGCAAGAAAAACACCCCAAACAGTAATTATTATGAAATGAATCCTTCTAAACCCAGTTTTTATAGAGAAATATAAATCCTCTAATTATGTTTTAAGCTGCTGCTGTCTAGTCAGTAGAGCTACTTTATGTCTACACAACGAGTATTTGTAGACACATTGACACTCACTATTCTGGAATTACAGATTGCAGAGAAGAAAAACAGATGTGAGTGACTATTGGAATCTATTGATTTGGAGACTCTCACTTACACAGTGTTTTGCCTGAACCCGTTGTACATTTATCCGCTTCTTTTCAATAAAGTTTTGCTTAATTAAATTAAAGTACCATGTCTGGGTTACTTAGAATATTCAAGCTGCCCGTCGTGATAATGTTTTTAATAGCTCTGTGAGGTGTGAAGACTTATTATTCATTTTATTATTATTTATAATGCATTAAATCTATTATAAACAATTTGTTTTCTAAATTCTTGGTTGCACAAATCAGAATATTCTAAAAAATTGGCAGCCATCTTCTTTGATAGGGCACATAACAAATCTCACTACGGTGTCGCGAATACCTTATGAAATGAGAATAAATCAGTACTACAGTCTAGCAGTCTAGGTTATGTGTCCAGGTGTGTTTTGCATTTACTGATTTTGTTTACAATGTGGCACATTTAAATGGAATCTCATTTAAGTGGGTAGGGCCTGTTGGCAAACACACATAAATTGTTATTTATTCCCACCATATAATGTGTTTTGATATTGAAAAAAATGCCATTCCTCCATTAGTATTGTTTAACCCAGGGGTGGGCAATTACATTTCCCATGGGGCCACATGAGAAACTGGAATGGTGTTAGAGGGCCAGAGTAATATTGTTAACTTGCCGGCACCTATGGCAATTGACTACGCTCCCCGTTTTCGTAGGCTCACGCAGGCCGGTCAGAGATAGTTGGAGGGCCGGATGTGGCCCACAGGCCGTACAATGCCCAGGTCTGGTTTAACCTATTAACATTTGTACTATTATCTAGGAACAACTTGGGGTGTAATTTATAAAGTTCGACCTTCTTGAGATTTATCGATGTTAAAAACGGATGAAAATCGAAAAATATCGATCCATTTTTTTCTGATCTAAACATTTTGATCGATATTTTTCGATTGGTTATCGATGGAAATGTGACATAAGCGCTTATGGCATTTTTCCATCGAAAATTTTACATCTAAATGTATCGATCGATATTTTTTGATTGGCACCGACTTTTTAACATCAATAAAACTCGAGAAGGTTGAAATAGACCTTGAACTTTATAAAATTCTCCCTTAGTCAGCATTGCAACTTGAGCACCGTCCTAGTGGAAACCCAAGCAAACACAAACACAAGGAGATTTTGCAGATGGTGCCATTGTTGGAACAGAACCAAAGCAGAGTTAGGCGCTGAGCTACCTGTCACACAGAATGATATCCAGTTCTTGCAAAGCATTTCTATTACTAAAACTAGTTGGCTCTGTAACAGAAATAATTTAAAACTAAAAATAGAAATATCCAAAAATATTGCTTTGATTTATTTTTTCTTTATGAAATGAATACGAAATGAATTAATGTGCTTGGTGTACTAATAGAGACTGTTTTTTCCCTTACTTCTACATTATGTATAATAGCTGACAGCTGAATGGATATACCATAATTACATCTAGATTGTTAAAGGTTCCCTCCCAGAGATGCTGTATATTTTGTTCTTCACCAAACCATCAAATTCAATTTTCAGGTATTTAAGGGCCACGAACACAGGTCACAAGCAACATGAAGGCTTTTTGTACAGTGGACGTTGATTTGCCTTTTTTTCAAAGTACTGTCATTTGTATTCTACAAGGATAAATAATACACCATTGCATTGAAGCATTTTAAATAATAATGCTTCTGTACATTCCATGAACATCTAACTTTATCTAACCTGTAGTTAGATTTACATGGGAACTTTTGCAGCACATCCAAGATAGGAAATCAGAGTTTAGCCAATAGTATGTTTTGAATCTGAAGTTATAACAAACCACACTGAATTTCACAGTGAGCGTGAAAATTGAATTTATTCATTTTTTTGCTTTATTTAGGATGCCCCCAAGTATACCCCCATTATAACTATATATGCAAGGGCATCCAGCAATACTGGTTATATCAATGAACTAGATATAATTACATAGCCAGTAGGGTTGAAAATAGACATAGGTCCATTAGGTTCAAGTTATTAAAAAAAATGAAATAAACTTTGTATAATTCTAATCAACACTGGCACTGCTTAACTGAAACTCCTACCTTGTAAACTCCTGTAATGTGAGGAATTCTAACATTGATATCAGTTCCATGGTCTTAGGCATGATGTGACAAGAAATGTTTCCATTAAAGGTACTGTTAAATTGATAGAATGCAATAGGCTAATTTTGATTCCAGCACCTAACTAGAACTGGATCATATTTAAACTGATTATGTTATACATAATGATTATATATGATTATGTTATACATAGAAATTTATAGAACAGTTGAAAACAATGAGGATGAAAAAGATGTCCTTAAATGCAACAAACCTATTCTGTCTGTCTATCTGTCTAACTATCTATCTGTCTGTCTGTCTATCTTTATTGTAATTATTACAATTACTCATTACTATGTTTTTTCCTAGAATTTAACATACATATATATGTATATAAGACAATATATTATATAGTTTCTAAAGTTTTCCACAACATGGTATAAATAAACAATAGCAATAACCTTGTCAGTAAGAGATTGCTGTCTGTCTGTCAATCTATCTTCATACCAACTGTCTATTTATCTAGGACAAAAATCATTCATGCGTATATTTATTTATGGATACATATATATATATATTTTTATATTTTACATCCTTTTTCTTTAATATTGCTAAGTGGCCGTACGCTGCATTCGCTGCCTAGTTTTCAGTTCCTACCTGGAAACCATATAGATAAATCTCTGTGGCAAGAGATCTACTGAGGTGGTTTGTGATTTGTGAAATGGGACCTTAATCAAAATCCCACATCCCGTTCAAGGAAACCAAACAAAAGTTTCATGACCATCTCTACATGTCTGCGGCTACCTCAGGAGAGATCATTAGAGCTCATTTTATCTTTATGAATGCTGAATGTATTCACACTGTGGCCACTTAATGCTTAGAAGGCTGGCTATACATGTCTAGACTGGTTATCTTTGGAGTTTCTAAATGGCACATTAACAATTTCTTAGTGTGTTTGTGAAGCACCCTCCCACCCCCCTGTTTAATTAACAATTACCTCAAACCTAAAATGTAATTTCATTGTTTACTGAGGTTTGTAAAATAGCATTGTGATGGGAGGTTTATTTATTTTGATTTTTTTTAAGAAAATCATTAGAGACTAAAGATGAGTACTTTTAAGACGTTTATTGTTGTTGCCAAATTTTAACATAAAACCTCAACTATCATTGTATGTTGATAAGTAGATATAGTTGTTCCCTGTTGAATTCATATTGATGATATAATACTGATCATTTGAATTTTGCATGAAATAGAGGGTAATGGGAAGGTTACATGCTTTTTATTATTCTGAATGCAAAATACACATCTTTCAGGCACATATGAAATAGTCATATCAGCCATAATAGGTGTTGTGCGCACCATACTTCATTCATATTTACAACCATACCATGCAGTGGTGTACACGGGTGTGGGACCAATGCAAACTCTGCACTGCTCCATCATAATTTTACAGGAAATAAACTTTTTCTTGCAGTTGTGGGACAGCTCTGGGACTGTGACTGACACGCACACTGACTGGTAAAATAATGTATAATTTGATATATCAAAAAAGTGAAAACCAAACACATCAAATAAGTGTAATAAAAACATGAAATAAATAGTTATGCACTGAGATCAGTAACAATATAGCAGAAAATGACTACTAAGACAGTGTATACAAGGATATAGGCATACAATGTATCAGTGAGGTTATATATAACTGATGGTAAGGTATATAAATGCAGGTGCTCATATGGAGCTATGCAGGGTATAGGTAATTATGTTGAATAAATCAGTATGCAAATATAGTAATAATGCCTGGAAATCAAACCTCAAAGGTACCTTGTATGCCTATATCCTTGCATACACTGTTTTAGTAGTCATTTTCTGCTATATTGTTACTAATGATTTAAAATGGATCTAATTGTCCAGCAATCAAATGACTGAATTTCATGTACCTCAAAGTAAACCTGAGATCTAGCACACACTTCGGCTGGGTTCACTCTAGCTGATTTTCAGCTGAGTTTTTTTTAATTAGGCTCTTTATTGTCTATGGTGCAAAACACAATAGTCTGTGTGGATTATCCCACAGGAAACAATGGGTACTGTTTTTAAAACTCATCTGAAAATCAGCTAGTGTGGACCCAGCCTAAGGTTCCTGCCTTGGTCTCCATAGGTCAAATGAGAAATTGGACAGTAGGGTAAAAAAACATCCTAAATGGGTGTAAGGGGAGCTAAAGCCACAGGCTGGCTGGCATATTAAAATACCCCTCTATCTCTGCCAAGAACAATATTTTCAAAACCAAGCTCAAACCCTACATCTTGCAGCACTAACACTGGTTTCATCTTCTTATATACTTAATTAGCTATTTTTAGTTTTACTGCTTTTATTATCCTCTTTATCTTGTATGTAAATCTTCCTCCCATTTAGAGTGTTAGATCTGTTGGGTAGGGACTTCTATCTTTTTATTATTGCTTGTTATTGACTTCTCTTGAGCAGTTTTCCCATGTCTGTATTATAATTGTATTGTCTTTGTATACATCTTAACCTGGAAGTGCTTTAGAAATAAATATATATATATATATAAATAATCATTTTCCTAACAATACACACTGCAGTTGCCATTGACTATAATGAACTTGCATTTTATCATGGTTTTATAGCAGGTTTGTCATGATTTTAAACAGGTATGGTAAAACCACAACCAATTCCAGGTAGATCCTTATCCTTTAAGGAAATACAATCATATTAATTAAAGTTTAGCATTTGTTGGTAGCTAACTAACTTGGAGAAATCCAATATTACTGAAACAACTGGTTTATCTCTAGGTCATACATGTTATGACCTATATACATTTGTTATGACAGAAACCCAAGGCACACCAGCAATGATAGCAAAAAGCCAAGCACTGATATCTGAACTGCAGATATAAATTACATCTCCATTTGTCTTAAAGGCAGACACAGGCCAACATCTAGCTATCTCTTTAATGAGGGGGGAGGATACGCTTTTTTATGAAGCACCGAGTCTCTTTTGTTTCGTATTTTGACAGCTAAACACTTTACAGCAAAAGCACCTTTCACTATCTAAATTGATTAGCATGTTACAGACACCTCTATTTCATCTGTCTAGCAGCTGGAAGATATATGCATATTCTAGCAACAAAACCCTTTTTCTTTAAATAAATATGTCTCTTCGGGGCATTGAGGTTCTCTTGGATTTTTGAGTCCGTTTGCAGCATAAGGAGGACACTTTCACACAGAATATGTGAATTCTGAAAGAATGACGAATCTCTGTAAAGCACTGCATAATATGTCAGCACTATATAAATGAATACATACATACATACACAAGGAGACAGCTGCTATCCAATGCTCACATAAAGTGCTTCACATCACAATAAAGAATAGTGTTAATCTTATCAGCTTATCTGTGGTTGTCCTGCATGATCACTTGTGTGTACAGGAACTGTTTTGATTGGACCAGAGTTGGTTACCAAAAATAAAAATTCCAGATGGTCAGTAATCCCTGTTGGAACATATAAATGATTGAGTGTTCAAATGATGCATTAGAAGACTAGACTGGATCTTAAGAAGAGATCTACTCCCACAATCTCTCTAAGCAGGTGCTCTAACAGGAAGCCTTATTTGCCAGGCAGGAACATCAATCTCTATTGAGCCACCCACACCTCTCACTCCTGCCACTCAGCAATATAGATAGAAATGTGAACAGAATGCATTCATAGAGGTTATTGCCAAATAGTTGGACATGATATCAACTATATGGTTAATCACTGTTATACATAAGGCCACTATTTGTTATGATCTATGATATAAATCTAATAATTAAGTGCTCTATACAGTGAGGAATTATTAAAAGTAAGGTGCTTCCCCACAGTGAACACATTGATAATATTATTGAACTTTGAAGTACCTTTTGCTATGCAAAAAACTGTTTTTTAAAGAATATTGGAGTGTTGTCCTACTGTTCAGCTATTATTAGTACTATACATTCTGCTACTTGGTTTTAAATGTATGTACTGTATGTATGTATAATGTTATTTATAAAGTGCGACAAATTTACACAGCGCTGTTCAGTCAGCAATACAAATATAATACAGACATGGGAAAAGTGCATTACACAATAAAAGTATAATATCGCAAAGATATATCACTTTAAGTGCTGGGTTGTAGTTGACACAAGAGGTTGGAGGTCCCTGCCCCGTAGAGCTTACAATCTAGATTGGAAATAGGACTGGAATACAAGTTCTATGTGGTGCTGTGTATACATACATACATATATGTATGTATATATATATATATATATATATATATATATATATATATATATATATATTGTGAGAGGGGTACTTGAATGTAGCCAGAA
>JAKJJM010021904.1:0-12022 GCA_021901965.1 Pipa carvalhoi | reverse complement strand
CCATCTTGTGTCCAACCTGCCAATCAACTACAATAGACACGCCCCCTAAGGCCTGACTTCCTGATGTATTGGGGCAATCTCCGCTCGTGGGGGCAATCTCTGCTCGTGGGTGCTCCTCCCACACCCACCCACGAATGCCCCCCCACCCGCGGATGTCCCCCCGATCGCGAGTACCTCTGCAAAAACTGACTGCACACAGGTAGGCTGACACAGGAAGGAAGGCTGGTAGGAGGGCTTACTTGTTAATTAAGTAAGCCGCGCCTCCTCCTACAGCTCCTACAGCCTTTCTATGCGACACAGCTTGCAGTGTCGAACTGACAGGCAAAGAGAAGGGCTAAAAAGACAGAGATAGGTACATTTTATTTTAATGGAAGTGTATTACAAAAACATTCCTATAGACTGTCTCTATTTTATAAACTAATGTTGTTTGGAGGTGATAGGTGCACTTTAATATCAGTGAAAAATGCCCGTATAATAGTCAAGGGTCAAAATGTTCTGTGAACATCTTCAAAAACCCTGCCGATATAGAATGCCAAATGTCTGCAAAACTTAATTATTGCAAAATGTGGACAATGTTTAATGAAAAGGATGGTTGAAAAAAAAATGAAATAGAATAGGTATCTCACTGAAAACACTGTGTTGGTTTCAACTGATGGATATTTATCGATAACTATCCTTTGATATCAACTATTTTCAGTCCTACATAAATTAGCAGAATCGAAAAGTCCATAAAATTGAAAAATGTTGAAAAGGACCAATAAATGATGAAAAGAATTGAGAAATTTGAAACTATCTTTATAAATAGCCCCCAAAATTAACTTTTTTTTTTCTATATTAGTGCAAAAGCTTTATTGAAATCATAGTGTTTGCACAGCTTCTTTTCTATAGTATCAAAAAGAAGGGGAGCCCTTTATCTAATGACAGTCATGTAATACAGTTCGTTAAATCTATTTGGTAGCACACTACCTGGCTTTGCTGTTTTCCATTTTTTTTTTATATATATTGGATGTTACTGGGCATATTGACAGAAGTACCTTGGGATACAGCTATTTCCAAGTAAGGAAAAGTTCGTTCACCGTTCCTGGAGAATATTGGTTGATCTTTTCTAAGTAACAGTGGATCAATCGATTTCATTGTGAAATATGATCTTTTGTCTTCAGAGTTCTCTCAAGAATATAAAAGAAATTACATAGACTGTTGAAAGCATAGACACAGTAATCTGTATTGCAATTAAAGTAACCACAGAAGTCAATTTATTTACCTTGTGCCTCATTTACAAAACTAGAGGTTTGTTGTACAAATTTACATTGTATACATGACCTACAGCAAAACCTACAATTTCATGAAATGCCCAGTGTCAATGTTCTCAAATACCCTGTGATAGGGTATTCAGAAAATTCAGCAATCATTAGATATGCTCATTGAAATAAATGCCAGTGTCTTCAAATACTTTTAGAAAGCTTGACTTATATTGTGAAACTGTGTGACACATGGGGACACTTGTCATTTTTGTATTATGTTTCTTTTTTTACTCTGTAATAGACCAGACATAACAAATCCCTTTTCTTTCTTCAACAGCAGTCTGGGATAGCCCTCAAATATACTCTTTCGAAGTTTATTTCCTGAAAGTTCCCAAAATGTCAGCAGCTTTTGCATATTGATGATTCTTTTTGGTGTCAACGCACTTGGGGAACCAAAATTTACTGTTTTATTTGAAACAATCAGTCTCAGTATATATTTTACCTGTGGTCTTTTTGTATAAAGTCTATTTTTTTGTTTTGTACTTATTAATCAGCAGATGTTAGTCTAAAAACACATCTATGCTGTGGATACTCAGAAAATGAACCGACTTAGGTCATAAGGTTGAGCAGCTTTGTCATTGGAGGTAAAACAGAATTGATATCTCCGCCTGCTTAACTGCAGCCAGAATCGCTTTTTTACTAAACCAGAAGACACAGTTGGTACAGATCAGATGATGAGTAATCATAATGAAACTAAAGCCATGCAGGGTGCTTAACGAGCCTTCTGCACCTTGGACGTCTTCTGATAATTTATAGCTTTTAATAGACAGTCTTTGGTCTGAGTATAGAGCAGCTGCAGGCAAAGAAGCCATTTTAGAAGACCAGACTTTCTAGGATCAATGCCAAACAGCAAGCATTACCACCTTCGGCGAGATCCCTCTTGCAAACCATCCTGCTGTTTATAGCAGGCTTTTGTTTATCTGCAAGCATTTGGTGGGCTAATTTTGCCCACTGATACAGTAATCTAATTATAAAGTTCTCTGCTGTAAGCAGTTGGAGTCATTGCAAGGAATAGTAGCAAAGTATTTCCAATTGAACACAAGAGGGCAGTATCTATTGGCAATTCCATTAAACAAAGGAGACCTTGCTAAATTGTGACAAAGGCTTATATACTTAGTACTGTTAATTGTATTGCTTCCTCTAGCTGCTTTTTTTGAATGCCCTGCCATTTCTTCAGCTGCAGGCTGCTTTGAATATTCTAGTTTTTGGAACGTGCAGTTTTCTAAGTTAACATCTGGAATATAAATATTGGTTTGCTGTGGCTAGCTGAAAAAAATATTTCAGCCAAGGGATGCACAGCCTCCAGCTTTCCCACAGTTATTGATCCATAATTCTCAGCATCCTTCAGTAGCCAAAAGTATTGTGCTACTAAAGCCAAAAGATCGCGTGTTGGTGCATCAGGAATGTGTTTAATTTTATTAAACAAAACTACAATTGTATGCATGCAGAAGAACTATTTAACATTTAAATGTAAATTAAATGACCAGCTGTGAAAATGCCCAAATTGTTTGGAAATATGATTCTCTGAATCCTAAGACAGATTTACAAGCTGGGAAAAGATGAACCGTTTGGGAACATAATTAGTAAAATCTCAAGGAGTGATGCTACTATTACCTAAATCACAATGTAAAAGTAAGAAGTGGCTGTGTTTTTCTGTATTATACATGCCCTATTTTAACGGAACATATGTAAACTGACCTTAGTTGCCAGTGCTGCTGTCAAATCAGCTAGATTTTTTCCTTGTAAGTATATAAGTATATTTATGCTTAAAATATATCACTATTTTGACACAATGTAAATTTGTAGGAGTGCTTTCTGCGATGATTATTTCTGTGTTCCATATCTTCAAGAGATGTTTATTATTAGTTATGTGGGAAATGTTTAATGCTGCTTTTCCTATTAGCAAGAAAGATATATTGTGCCTTAGAGTAATATATAAGGTATAAGCACTAAAAGCAAATCTTCTTTAACTTTAACTCTCGGTGAATTTATGTAAGTGCTTTTTTCCATGTCAGTCAAGCCATTTCCCATGATATTTTTGCTATTTGGGGCACCGTTTCATTGTGATTGTGTCATTTAACTTTAAGAGACAGCTCTCATGCTAAATACAAATTTCCATATAAATGTCTTTATGCATCAGAGCACCCCTAAAACAGATTATATTGGCATGTTGCAATGTGATTTGTATTGACTGCATTATACAATCCCCACCATTCTGGAAGTGTCATGCAGTTCCCTTATAAATGGAAGACTGTGCAGACATTGGTGCATCTGACTGAAGATGATGTGTGTGCAGTGCAACCAATGCACCTTGAGCAATCTCTGTAAATACTTAGAACTCTGTGTTGAAGACACTGCTAGTGCAGTCAGCATATTGTTAATGAACAGTTTAGCACTGAAACATGCTGTAAGGGTCAATCTTGACCTTTTTTGCATGTTTTTCACATTTTTTTTAAACGCTTAGAATCAGTATGGCCAAACTGATGTAAATATATGCAGTTAAGTTTTCCTCCTCTAAAGAAAAATATATTATTAGTTTCACTTACTCTTTTATGGCAAGTGCTTGGATACCTCACATAGATATAGTAACTCACGTAGAAGTCATTTTTTATTTTTGCAAGTAAAGAGCAATAGTAAGTAAGTACACTCCCCAAATTAAGTTGATAAAAACTTTGTTCTTTTTTAAAGGAAACCATAGAATTTTATTCCTGACCAGAGTGTAGTTCCCCATCTAGTGGTCAATTTATTTAAGTGTACCCTGTGGTTTTATGGGAGAGGGAAATCCAGTAAGGTATAGAAATAGAAACCATATTTTTGCTGGGCTTCTGGAGGTGCTGAATAGGATTGAATGATACTGTCTGGAGAAACATCAAGGTGTTTAAGGCCTACTTAGAAACTGTTCATTGAGCTTTACATATTGCAGTCTATTTGCTATAAATGTAATAAAGACTTTTTTGAGAATCCCTGCATATATCCTGCTTGTGCACATTGCCACCATCTCAAATGCCTTGATAGGTAGTCTGGGATATGGAGAATGTGAAGTCTGCTGAAACTGCTGATTCTTTCCTTTGGCTTGTAGTCTTGTTAGCAGTAGCATTACACTTGTAAAGTATTTTAAAGCCATTCAGCCTTCAGTCACCAAGTTGTTCAATAACAAATCCTAGTACTATAAAAGCTTTCAGCTACTGCATCATTTTTTGTTGTCTTAATGTTTTCAATGAGGTTTACTGAACTGGGAATAAAAAGTTAGATAAATCTATATGGTAAACTACGGGAGAGATTATATTATTGCTGATGATCTGAGGCATGCTCTCTGCTTTATGTAGGCTTGAGGGATACACTAGCGAAGATGTGCTTAGGATGATTTTCATATAATTAACTAATCTCTGGATGACAGAATGTCCACATTTGCCTTTCCATGCTCAGTGTTATGTCGTTGATTTGCTGTTTGCTGCATATCGTAGTTTCTCTGTGTTTGGAATGTTTCACAACCTGGCCAAAGGCACCTATGTAGTCATTTAAACTACTAATTAACTAATTCTACATTTAGGAACATAATGAAAGATTAGTAAAAACAACTCAAAACCAGTAGGTGTTCGTTTTCACACCCTTTGATTCTTGTAGTTTGTGTTGCGCTCTATTTCCAATAAAAGCATACATAGATTCATATCTATACAAAATCCTGTTTTTAACTGTAGAATCATCTGCAAGGTTGCGAAAAAAAACATATAATAAGTCTATCCATTTAAACTGCATAGATAAAGTGGGTTTTATTATCCATGGCATAGAAAAAAAGTCACATTGTTATTCCAGTCAGATTTCAGGGGCATGTGTGTGTTTATTATTAGATCTTGTAAGGATCATCAAAGCTGCATTTTCCCCTACAGGTTCTAACTACTTATGCCTATCAATAAGTGACTGTAACCTTGACCTATGTGCAAGACTGTCTTGTAATCCTCATAAGCAAGTATGTAAAAGTTTTTTTTTTAATATAAATGACTAATCCGTCCTGTTTTTCAGACAGCATGCTGGAGGGCATTTTCAGTCTGCTCTGCTTTTCATTCTCAACTGTCATTGATGAAGTGCAGGGTTACAGTGTGGGAGTGTTGCAAGTAGCCTTTTGAAGTGAGGTCAGTAAGCTGCATTGAATGATACTTTTACCTTTCTGTGCTTCGGCAGGCTGTTGTTTTAACCTAATTTTAACTAAAATCATTTTCAAGTCTTAAAATTCTGAGTGCTTTCAACAGCACTATTATGTGATTGCATAATACATTGAATGACCTTGGATGATGCACACCAGATTCATTCAAAATTTAAATAGTTATTTGAGTAGCAATTTAGTGTCAATATACACCTTCAACAAGAGAAATTCTTTATTGAAGAGCATAAGAGTAGTGAAATGTTAATAAATTAAAAATTATTTCTACTTAATCTGATGCGCCCTATACAAAGTTGTTCAACAGGGCATTCTTTAAATCCATCAAAGACTAACCTGTGGCCTTCAAGCTGTTGGGGAATGCTAAGATGAGTCATTTAAAAGCTGGAGGTCTAAATGTTTAACATGAATGTTTTGGCTATCATTAAAAGAAGCTTCAAATGTTTTGATGGTATTAAGGGTTAAGTACATTATTTTCTTAGAGTTTCTCATAAACTAATTTCTATATTTATGTCGGGGAGACGTAGACTATGCATTACAACCTTCAGATTGGACCACTGTTATGCCTTTGTCACACCTGTTTTAATCGTAGATGCCAAAAATAGGTTTAATTGTTTCTTTTGTTCATATTACATAGGTCAAGGATTACTACTGAGATAATCTTGTAGTCTTTTTCTTTCTGTCATTTATTGTGACATATCATACCCCAGTGCTGGAATGTAAACTTCATAACCAGATCATATAGGGATCATTTCATGGTGTAACTTAAGAAAAAAATGACATTCTTGTATGTAGGCAGGACAGCCTTATATTATTTGCTGTGGTGGAGCAATTGGTTCTTCCTTTGGGAATAGCATGACATTGGACACTGGTTCTGGGCCCTTACTTGCAACTCCTCCACTTTTTTCCCTGGTCACTGTTGTTTTTTCTATCCTAGTATTTTCTTATTTTGTGTTATGACCTCATGTTGTTCTCAGCAAGGCATAACTCACCAGGCCTTATTTTGCAGCAGTGTGTCATGGGCCACTCCACATCAATGTGGAGGTCAGAAGAAATCTATTTTAAATAGCTTAGAACTCTTGTGGTGCTGCAGGATTCTAGTTTCCCTCCTACTATGTTAGTAAGTATGGGATTTAGACTTTAAACTTTACTTTCAAGTTGAATGGTATAATCAGGTAACTGTGTTTTCTTTCCTTTAATGCTAATACTTCTGATAAAAGTTAGAAAGGGGGATATAAATCCTGCCTGTTAAACAGGGAAGTTATGCAGCAACTGCTTTGAGAAGTTTCATATAGACAATCTTACCACCTCGGAAATGTAGTTTCTTTCCTTTTCTTTAAAGCCATTTTCTGTTTTTGACTTCTACATTTAGAGAGTTTTACATGGACATCCAGTTACTGTTTTCCTTATATCAGGAGGGTATTGCTTAGTTGACTTTTTATTTTTCCAATGATTGGTAAAGAGTGCTCTTAAAGCAGACATATAGCTTTGGATACGAAACCTATTGTTACAAAAAAATTTTTATGAAAAAAAAAATAAAGCTCTCCTAGTTCTTGAAACTATCAAGGAAAGTATAAGTTGACAAAGAGTTGAGACAAAAAGTTCTCTGAGAAAATGCATTCTTTCTACTTACCACTTTTTTTCAATAGATAAATTATAGAAATGGAATCCTCCAAGGGTAGATCCCTCACTGGTGCAGACTGATAAACACACTACTTTACCACCTACAGGTCAATCGGGTCTTTATGACCTGTACAATTTCAAAGGTGAACTCTTTACCTCAACATGTACCAAATATTTTTCTTGACAGCAAATTTTTCTCTAGAAACAGAGGAAATAAAATATACTCATTTCAGTTCCCCATCTAAGAATCAGTAAGGGATGTGATAGCATGAAAGAAAATAACTACAGTTTGTTAGTTACTCAAAATGATTAAAAAAGCAGAAAAAACAATTAAGCTGTAGTGTTTCCCTGAGCATCTTTTTTATCTTTAAACATTTGCTTCAGATGTGAAAAAAGCTTTAGACTAAGCATCTCACAGTCCCAACACTAAAAAAGTTTTACTATCTGGGCCTGCCAGAGAGAAGTTCAAAGGTACCTATTCCCTTGTATTCTTGGTTCCCAATGCATCAGGTCTGTGGCAGCTATTAAGTCATGAAATCTGTCAGCCATTTTTTAAAGATAATTCAATTCAAAATGGAAACCATAAAAATCAACTAAAAGTAATTTATTGTTGTGGGACTAATTTGCAGTCTGACTGTCATTTTGAGTTTATAGAAAGTTATCCAAGAATAATTTAGCATCAGCCCTATATCTGTCTTTGCTCTAGTCAGTCAGTCAGTTCCCTCATGATGAATAAGGTTTAATTTTCAAGCCGCCTGGCAAAGATGGGGCACTTGATGGCATTCTAGTCAATACAAACATAATATTGCTTAAAAAAGATCAGGGCGTTAAGCAATAGATTCTCTATGAAGAGTTGGTAAAGAAGTCTCCAGTTCTTTTATCATGTCTTCTTTTCCCAGTGTTACTTCAATCTATGTTTGGTTGGGTTCTACTTCAAGACACTAGCCCTACATTTTTGAAGCCACCTGTGTAAGTGAAATACAAGTCCTCTCTGGCAAAGAACTTTCTCAATTTGTCAAACATCATTATGAAAATATCATCATTTAGTCCTAAGGTATCTTCATATTTACACCGAGGGCCAGAGCTACCTTCTCTATCTTTTTCATTTTGTGATCTGATCAGAAAGCATAAAATGGGAGATTTGTATTCTTTTCTTACCTTCTTATCTTTTCTTTTCCATGAGTCAGAAACTTAAAGTTGTCCCAATACATCTACCGGTAATAAGAAATCTTGAATATTTTAAATCTGCAGTAAAAACTCAACCGTCAAGTTATTAAATCACTGAACCAGATCGTGCCGTAGATGGAAGAAGGCAGTGTCTTCCACTAGCACAGAATTATTCAGCAGATGTCTGTGCCTCACTTGTAGCACAAAAATGGTTTAAGCTATATTAGTACAGTTGAATAATTAGAAAGATGAGTGCTGTAGTATTATATGATACTTTATTTGGACAATCAGTTCATTGTATAAGACAAACTTTCAAGAGATATTCCCTCTTCATCAGGTCAGAGCAGTACTAAAGGATACACAGTTTGTAACATACTTAGTCTGTGAGGCACTAAAAACTAAATGACAAACAGCCAAAAAGGGAATATTTGCCGTCGCATTTTGCTGGCGTATGTACGCTGCACGAAGAATGTGGCCAGACAGGAGGAGCAGCGAATTCTGAGTGAGCGTTCACACGATATCTGGTAAGTACGGGTCCAGGTTAGATTTTTTGATATGTGGACTGTGTATCAAACTATTACAAACTGTGTATCCTTTAGAACTGCTCTGACCTGATGAAGAGGGAATATCTCTTAAAAGCTTGTCTTAAACAAAGAACTGTTAGTTCAAATAAAGTATTATATAATACAATAGTACTCATCTTTCTAATTATTGTGCCTCAATTGACACCTTTTATAGGCATTAAAACTTTTACATCTTCCATGCAAGAGAGAGGTACATTTTGGTCATATAGCACTGCATGAAATTGTTCTTCCATATTTTTCAATTTCTTTCCTTTTACATTTCACTGTCAAATGTCATTGGTTTTTCTGCCTTTGGTACAAGGAATTTATCATTACATAAATTAATTTTAATAAAATACCAAAAGCAGCACTTCTATAAAAACAGTATTTCTGTGTGGTATTTTATTGGTAGCGCTACAAAAATACTCTGGTAATTGAGTTGTTTTTTTTTTTGTTTTGTTTTTTAAGTTTTTACACCAGCTTTTTATGCATTTGTGATATCACTGAAAGTATCTCTACCACATGCAGCAAGTGTCCTTGATTGTAGAGTTTCCTGTAAATGACTGTAGAATGAAGTCCTTCTAATGACTTCATAAAGTGGCAAGCAGATGTTTCCCTCTACAGTGGAATGTAAATTCACAGCATAGCTTACGTTTGATGGAAGGGAGACATCGTTAGTTACTGTATTACAAGCTTCAGATTTAATCAGATAGATTTTGTAATTAGTGTTCTTATTAAGAGACATTTCATGTTCTTGGTGGAAACCATTATCACCTCCTCCTAATGAGCATGCTCTAGCTGTGTATCGTAATATTCATGCCAAAAGCAAGAAGTCACCGATAAAAAATAATTAACAATTAATGTACAGGATATTTTGTAGGATGGTTATGCATAAGATGGGGAGAAATATGGCATATGATCAAGATGAATTTAATATCCATATACTTTAAAAATAATAAAAGGACCTTATACTGAATGATCTTGCATTTTTTATATAGGAAACTTAAAGATAAGTCACACAGGTCTTATTTTAAACATTACTTAAAAAAATTCAAGCAATCATTGTAACTTTCAATGAAATACTTGATTTCACCTCTGCAGAGCACCTAGTATGATAGCTTTGTTGTATAGCAATAAAGACAAATTTATTTAGAATTAGAATATATTTAAGGATGCCTTACTTTATCCCAGAAGCTGCTGTTGCTCTAGTTTCCAGCATTCCTGGCAGCATTTGACCTCTGCAAATACTGGCAACATTTGACCATAATCTCATCTGCCCAGAATGATGAGACTGAAGCTTCTGTATGATAGTTGGGGCAGCAACTGTTGCACTTTAACTATGGACAGGTCCTGATCATACCATTGTAATTATCAGTTCAGAAATATTGCAAATTTTTCAAAGAGAATTTTTAACTAAATAATTGTGCATTGTAGTTACGAGCTTACAATTATTGAAGTTTACTATACTTCTATACATATTTAATAAACCTTGATCATAATGGAGGTTTAGTGTCTCTTTAAAGGATAACTATTAACTGAAAAAAACGTAGCTGATTGTTTTAGCAGCAGTACACTAACTGTACTGCTGCTCGATCAGCTATCATCGATTTTTGAGCTGTGCATGCGTTTTATTGAAAGTTTTGTGAAACAGGCAAGGTGGCAGGTGTTCTATGTGACAATTTTCATCACATACAGGGGGATGGAAGAGAGCTGCGGTCGGTAGTTTTTATCTCAGGATCCTGGCATAGGATCCTGAGATGAAAGCAGATTGAGCAGCAGTACAGATAGTGTACTGCGGTTAAAGCAATCAGCTATGTTTTTTTTTTCAGGTAATAGCTCTCCTTTAATTATAAAGATTCTAAAACATTTCCGCTGCAAAATCAATTGCCTGCTCATTATTACAAAACAAAATGTAATGATTTTTATTCCTGACTCACCCCTTCATGGCAGTTTTCATATGCCAGGCCTTCATGGCAGTTTCCATATGCCAGGCCTAATGCTAAATGTTTCTCAGGGGATGGGGAAGAATGAATCATACCTGCATCTCTCTTTGGTGTAATCATATCCAGAGTTTGACTTTAATGCTTTTTAAGGTGTGCATGTCTGCATACTTATCCAGTAAATCTAGGCTCACAGGAAAGGGCTGTATTCTAAATAAAATTCTATATAAACACAAGCATTTGTACAAAGCAGCAATATTTGTAGACATTTTAAGCGTATTTATTGAAGAGATTTTTTTGGTCTTTGTTTTTAAAGCTTTTCTGTTCATGGAGCTAAAATTGCTGAGTAGTATTTCCTGGCAGTGCGTGGACAAAGTGTTTAGTAGCTTTAAAGATAAATGAAAAAGACACAAGGGGGTTTTAGATTTCTCTCGCACTGCTTAGGTGACTTCATGCCCTTTCATCAGAGAACTGTGACCTATCACATCATGTGCCTTGCTGTACAGCACAAATGATAAAGGCATTTAATGTAAACTGATATAGCATGAGTCATATCTGCATCAGTGTGTAGGCGTCCAAAATGTGCATTTATGCTAATAATTTAAGCTTGTTTCTGTAAGTAGCAAATAGCGGTCAGGTTTCCATGCAGCTGACTTTCTTTGTTTCCTTTGTGTGTGCTTTTCATCTGTCTTGAAGAAGGAGGCGCCACAGTTGTTGCTTTGATTGCAGCAGATACATGATATCTCCCTTCTGAAAATCCATTAGGTCAGCAAAATATTACCCAGAGCAGTTTAGTAAGTAACAAGGTCTTTGGTGTCAGGGATTCTCAAAGACAAAAGCTTGTTTTGTACATGCTAAATTGTTAGAAATATATGGGTTTTACTCTGCAAGGAAATTATGGGAGACTGCTGTGAGATAAATATATAATTCTGCTAAATACGTTATGCGTATGTATCTGTTTATAATATAAAGAGAAACAACTGAGCACTTTCATGTCTTGCACCAAAGTGTGTTCACAAATTGTGGCACTTTGGATATTAATGAATCTGATGCAGCCCGCAGTGTTTCGGATTGATGTCCTCCATTAATTTGGCTAAAGTGAGTGACTGCACAGTTTTTTCTGTAATCTGCCGAGGCCTATATTAAACTGTACTAGTGCATGACCAGAAGTCACTTAGGGGATGTCATTTATTTTTAATTCCCATTAATGCTATATTTGCTATTATTTTGTCAGAATTTTGTGGTTGTCTTAAATTTAAAAAAAAAAAAAAA
>JAKJJM010021885.1:0-11105 GCA_021901965.1 Pipa carvalhoi | reverse complement strand
TTGTGTCAGCAATTGGCTTAGTATAAAGGAGTTTTATATGTATGTGGGCAGTTATATCGGCACTATAGTTCTCCTTTAAGGAGCTTATTGATTAAAATCCAAATAGTCATGTGATGGTCTGAATTTGTATCTATTCGCCACTTCCCAATATTTGCATGTCGAAACTCTGTTATTTGGTGAATTTGTGACCAATTCAAGCACTTCTGATGGTCACAGACTTACGAAGCTCTTCACATCATTTTGTGTGCACGTGCACAGTGAATTTGCCTATTAAGCAAGTGGCATAGTATGTTGAAGTGGAAAATTAGGACAGGTGGACTGCGCCAACTTCACCTGTTTAACTTTGCCAGATCAGAATGGTAAATCAAGGAGTTAATGGCAGGGCTCCAGTGTTGTGTAAGGTGAATATTCATTCAAATATTACTATACAGTATATAGCGATCAAGTAGCAGCATTAATTAGTTATACTGTTAGGAATGAATGTAAATATCACTTGTAATAGATGTGACTTTAATATGACGACAATAGTGGGGACCAAAATTTGACAAACTGGTGACGATCTCCTGCCTATTAATAATATTATAAAATTAAACTAATAAAGATACAGTTATGTTAACAGACTCCCCTTTAAACACATCCATGGGAATCATGGGAATGTGACATCACTTACCTTTGCTTGTCCAAATTTACATCACTACGCATCCTGCTACTACTTGACTGACTACACCTCACTATGCATCCACCGGCATCTTCATTCCATTTGGCTTTAATTGCATACACAAAAGTGGTAGTCTTTGGTCTGTGATTTACTCAAAGCACTGCAGCAAAAAATGACTCTTTAACAATCATGAGTCTGATATTTAGTTATGTAATTATTATTATTAGTTTTTTAGTCAAGAATGATGTCTAGGATGGAATCAAACTTAGGACCCAGTGCTGCAAGGCAGACGTGTGAACCACTACCACTGAGTTACTACATCATTTCCTTTTACCCCCAGGATGCCACCAATGGAATATCCCATTTCCCTCACTACTGTATAGGACAGGGGTCGGCAATGTGCAGCTCTTCAGTTGCCACTCTGCGGCTCGCGGCGCACTCCATAGCCCCACCCCATAGCCCTGCCCATGGCTTCCGACACTTCTGATTGGACTTCGGCAGGTTGCGGGATCGGGAGCATTCACTCCTCCCCCTTTGCGGCTCTTTAGGAAACAGTTGCCGGGGGAGGAGGGAGCGAAACGGCTCCCTCCACAATAAACTTTGCCAACCGCTGGTGTAGGAGCTGTTTTTCCACATCTACAAAGATTCATCACATTTTTGTAGAAAATATTCTTCCTGAAAAAGCTAGTAATCAACATGAATTCCATGGGGGGATATGTATTAAACTTTTTTGCTGATTTCTACATAATGCTGATTTTTAACAAAGCGTTACCAGCATAATTAAATAAACACTGTTTCTCCAGCATTAGGCCATCAAAAAACCTTTTCAACTTTGATAAACTTCCTCTGTTATTCAACTTCTCGCTAACAAAAACAATCTTAAGAATCATGATTGGGTGAACTATATAAATTGGTATTACATCACTGATTTTGAGATAATGCGCTAAATTTTTTAAATACTCTGCTTATATAGACTCACTGTAAAAGATAGGATGACGATAATTCTTGCTGCTTTTTTATTTGACAAGAGTGTTAAGTGTAATAAGGCATATGTCTGTTTATTTGGATTTAACAATCAATGTGCATTATTGATGGCATTGCCGGATGCTACATCATACATTATTGTTTACCAATTCACTCTAAATTTCTAACAAAATGTGGGTCATGTCTCCATTTCTGGCAAACACAACATATTTCTTTTTTGGTTTTAAGGAAATGCTTCAGTTCCAAAGTGTGTTAGCAATTAACATAAAGTGTATTATTCATATTAAATAGTGGTTCAGAACCTTTTAGAACTCATATTAAGAAGTAATTTTACTTATATGTAGGCATTTAGATACTATTTTGCCTAATAGATTTTGACTTCTGCTGTGAAACCTGTCAGATAATAATGTTAAGACTTCAATTAACATGAACTAATTGTATATGTACTTTGAAGCTTGATCCATTTATGTTGCTGTTGTTGGACACAAGCTTAATTTAATATGAGGAGCTATTAGTCTGCAGTGCTTTATTTAAAACACCCACTGTCAAGGGCTCACTGTAGTAATGACCTTCTCACTCTCTTCAAAACTCGTACCTCTATATTTGGAGAGAAACCGTCAATCATATGAAATGCTATGTTATTGTACAGATTGCCTGAAGGAACTTTCTTTGACAAGCAGAAGTAAGGCCTTGTGCATTCTGACCCCTGATGACCTGACCCAAGATCAAATCAATTTCTTGCCTAGAGGTTGGTGATGAAATGGGAAAATGATGTATCAGCATTAAAGGATTCTTGTACAGATTTTTCGAAGTCATAAAAGGAATGCAAATATGAATTGTGCAGATTTATATTTAGAGAACAGAGAACAATATAAACATTTCTATTTATGATTTATTTGAATTTAAACGTTTTAGCAATGGTTTCCCGCTTTTAAACTTTCTAAACATGATACAAATGACAAATAGTATGAAGTATAGTTACTTGCATTTGCAAGATTCATCCAAAACATGCTTTGCTAGACACTACTCTACTACTCTGAGAACCCTTCATGGACCTCTAATAGGACATTTACGTACCACTTGGATTAAACGAACACCTTTGTCACCAACAATTATTTGTTTATCAGTTATTATTTGTCTATTTACCACTGTTAAATAAATGTTAAATACATGCTGTTTGCAGTATTTATTATTTACTAGTTTCCATCCTTTTCAATTTTAAGCCAGTTTATTACTGAAGCACCTTCTATCTGTTGCCTACTCCCTCTTCAGCAATTCAGTTTGGAATCTTTAACCAGGGAATTGACTTAAATGCTTAAGAATTCTGATTAACCAATCATAATTTTACAGGTGTGTAATCTCACAAAGATTCTGCCTTTCTGCTTCTTTCTGAGTGTTTTTTTTTTTTCACAATTTGTAAAACTGTGGCTTGAGATTCCACAGCTGAACAAAAAGTAGGAAAGAAAATGTGTATAAATTAAAAACTGCTAAAATGAGTAACTAATTTATATTGCAAATTCATTGCAAAAATCATGTATTTAACATTGGCAATTAGATGGACAAGTAACCGTCGAAGACAGGGCTCTTTATTTAAACTCTAGTTGTTCTTAGTTCCAGTTGCTCAATTAAAGGGGTGGTCTAATTGGTATGGGGAACAATGAAACATAGATTGGCGTGTGCAAGAGATTATTGTTATACAGTGTGAAGGTTTATTGAACGATATACAATAACAAACCAATACTATTGTAACAAGGATACTCACTGAATACCAGTTTCATAGAGAATCTTGTAGTACAATGTTCCTTAGTAGATACAGGTTAACAATACTGCTTACAAGATCTACAGAATGGGGGCCTTACAAGGAAATATAAAGACTTGCAGGCTAGTGATCTCATAAACCGACACAACCCTGACATTTGCTTATGACTTTCTTGTCTTAAGTAAAAAAAATAGAGAGAGAAGATAAGACCTTGCATGTAGTATAGTATCTCTGTTAACAATCCAGAGGTAAACCACTCTAATCAACTGGGAATCATAGTCTCATGAAATCTTGGCAGACTAAAATCAGTAGCAAATAAGACATTTTGTCACCCTGTGGGTTTTTCCAACAGTCATTAAATCATGCATGTATTAATCATACCTATGTGTGAAAAAGCAGTATAGAGCAATGTGACTGAAAACCTGTGTGCTTTGTGTCACTTCAAAAAAAAGTGTGACAATAAAATGCTTAGTCTGCTCTTGCCATTAGTAGGCAACTCTGTTATTAAGATGTTCATTCTGGCACAAGGGATAGTTATGTGATGGAAAGAGTGAACAGATTAATTCATGTGACTGGAAATATCTTTGTATTTTGGGAAAAAAATTCCAGATGAAGAAACTCTATGGATGTATTTTCAGAAGTAAAACCAAAACTTGATCAGATGGCAGTGGAAGCACAAGGTGATGGCTTAAAATGATTGCAGAGAAATGAGTTTAGGGTTTGAAGAAAACTGGTCTAACCTTTCTGGCCATTCCCCTATTATTTATGTGCCTGTAACCCCCCATTTTAGTAGAAACAAAAACACACTGCATATTCAATATCTTTAGATTCTCCCATTTTTTCAATAAGGGTTCTGTAATTTGTATTTAAAGCTCATGCTCCTCAGTAATTTGTTCATATCTGCCAAGTTACACCAGAGATTATGACTTATGGACATTTTTATCACCTGCACTTAAATCACCCACTGCTACCAACGCCAAGGTTATATATAAAGGAGGTTTCAACAGAACATAAAGGCCACAAAATAAATCTGTAATATAGAAGAGAATAGTAATGTGACTTGTGCTACTTATTAATCTTGACTTGATTTCTTTGTCCTTCCCCTTCTGATTCTACTTCTTTTGTCCTCTTCAGACATTTTTTTTCTACCAAAACAAACACTATGATACAATTAAAATACCACTTACAGAAAATCTGTAAGAAACCTTTTTGAGATTTCTTTAATCTTACACAGAAGGAAATAATTATAAATCCATCTTCTGTAGGATCTCTCCTCAAAAAAATGTAGAAGCAACAGTGATAAATAGACGTTCTGTCTTCAGAAGGCATCAGGCAATATCTGTCTTCAGCCTTTGCTTTACTTTTTTAATTGCAATCCTATCTGAGAATCTGCAAATAATGACTCATCCATTGCTCATTAATCAGATGATGTTATCAAGTGAGATGTGTTTGAGACGAGGAGGAGAGATTAATGGTTTATATTTATTTGACTTCAAATTCACAGTAAGACTGCATCGCTTTCCATTATTATTCTAGAGTTTGCAACATTTATAATGAGTTCAGAGCTCATATTTGGCTTATTGTACAAATATTTGCCTGTGTTCTAAAGGACAACAATGTGAAGCTGGATTTTTCAGCCATGGAAACTTGCATTACTTATTAAAATGTATATTATCTGAAACTGATATAACATATAGCATGGAACATAATGAGTTTGATGCCTAATACTACTTCTTCCAAAAAAGTTGAAATAGAATTTAAAGAATGGTCCTTAATAGGATGAATGTTCTAATCCCTTTTTGATATTAGTTTCACCCCACGTACTATGTAGAAGGTTTCCTATTGGGGAGATGCATGTTTGCATGCATGCAACACTGTGATATTATGAAAAGGGGGACAGAGCAGTTGCATAAGTAATGATCTGAGCTTTTAAATAAGTGGGGAAACACACTAAGCTATCTACAGAGGGGATCCCTAAGTCTTAGATATTGAAGATAAAAAGGGCCATGATATGTTTTTAGCTTGTTTAAAACATCTGAATAGCATTGAGACTGCTTCAACATGGTTTCTGTCATTAAAGAAAAACTAAGCCACTGCTGAAATCTATATTCTACTGAAATCTTATGTTCTGTCAGGCTGCAGCACTGCAAAGATACCTTGAAAATCACAAGCATTATAGAAATCCAAGTTGCATTATGATTTTTAAGTGGTTGTACTTACTGCCTCTGGTTTCTAAATTACTGGGTCCCACCTAGAATGATGTGTGTTATGTATTGTCAGGTCTATGTATTGTCAAGCTTGTGGGACTCTGCTAGTTCTTCTCTATCTGGGTTTTCATTGTGGGTATTTATGCTTCCTGTTACAATTTGACTGCAGAACTTTTGAACAGTCTGAAGATGGGAGTGTAGAGAGAGCAGCTTCTGCTTCTGGGTTGCTCTTTTTCAGTTATCTATGGGGAAAAGGGAACTTCTGCTCAATTCTCTATTTAGATTATTAAATAGACTTTTCTTTCTTATACTGGGCAGCTCTAACTTTCACCCATTTCTCAGCTTGCAGGCACAGATGTAACTGTTTCAGGCCCAAGCAGCAACCACTCAACCTGCTTTGCAGCATCCATTCCCTGTGCCAAGAACTAACCTAGGATTCTATGGGCGAAATGTATTAAAATTGAAAATGCCACTTTCAATATAAATAATTCGAAAATGGCATTTTCGATTTGGAAATTCAGAATTCCGAGTTTTTCATCGGAATTCTGAATAAAAATTCGGAATTCCGAATTTCCATTTTGTTTAGCAAATGTAACGAGCGGTGTTTCCATGCGTGCACCGCTCGTTACATATAGCTGCTCAAAGCGGCAGCCGCTGGGGAGACACATCTCTCCCCAGCACTTCCTGGTTGGCTTAGCCAATCAGGAGCCGCTGACATCATGGATGACGTCAGTGGCAGTAAATTCAAATAGCTGCGCTGACGTCATCCATTAGTTGCCAGAAACTTTGCATACACAAATATCTTGTATTAGTGATGTAAGGCATCACTGTGGGATTTAATGGTGCTGTGTTGTTCACGGGTGACAAAGAGCCTTCAAGACACATCCCTACTTCCTTCAACAAGGTAATGTTGCTATGTGGCTGATCTGCTGCCAGCATGGAGGAGAGGTACCTACAGATGCCACTTCTTCCTAGGAGGTGCATGTGGAGAATACATGGTATGATACAAATTAATACAAAACATATTGCAAACTATTATTTATTTATGTCAACCTTTTTTGTCATTGTGACACCTATTGGTACTGTGCATGAATGCTGGTGAGGTACAGCATACATGTGTATGGATTTGGTACAAAGGCAGTTTTGCCACCAGCAATTAAACTACTTAAGGACATGTTGTTTGCTTTCCGACTTTAATAAATTGTCTGCTAAGTGTAAATCCCCTATCTACAAGTTGCTCCAGTGAACTTGCTGGTTAACTACCAGCTACCAATAATTCTGACTCATAAAACTCAATGTTATTTAGAATGTAAGCTCAACGGGTCAGAGACCTCCAACTTCTTGTGTCAACTGCAACCTAGCACTTAAAGGGCGAAAGTTATTAAGCCCGTAAAGACTCGATGCTTAATTGCGCAAGAATTCTCGCCCGAGAATTCTTGCGAGAGCATCTAACGGGGATTTCGATTGTGCTTCTCCGCAATTGAGATCTTTCGCCCGAAAGGTAGCCATAAGTCCTATGGCTATAAAACTTTCGGGTGAAAGATCTCGATTGCGGAGAAGCGCAATCGAGATTCCGCCTAATGCTCTCACGAGAATTCTCGCACGATTAAGCCCAAAGTGTTGTATGCTTGAGATACTATACTTGTATTGTATAATGCACTTTTCCCATATTATATTTGTATTGCTGAATTGTACAGCGCTGCGTAAATACATACATACAATGTTCAACAATCAAGAAAACTATGTGCTATATAGTTCCTTACTGGCCAGTTCTATTTGGATAATATGCTAACTACACAAATTCCAATTCCAGTACTAATTCTACCCTCTCAGTCATATCTGAATCTTGGATACCTGTAGGCCAGCTTTCTCCATGCTTCTCTGTTCTTCATGGCTTCTTTTACCTGTTCAATTCTTATCTCCTCCATGATGATGTCCAGTCAACAGATCTTTGTTATTCCCTGTTTCCTTTTATCACTAACCATTCCAAGTAGCATTGAGTTTGCCCTCACCACATAAATAGCTCTGTTGAGGTCCCTAATTGTTCATAGGATTTGTAGAAGTCTTCTCCAACACCTCAGTTTGAATGAATTGATTTTTTCAATGTTTGCTTTCATGAATGTCGACATCTCACAGTCATATGTCATGATTGGGAAAATAATGGCTGTGATCAGTCTTTGCTTGGTGGGGACTGACACAATTTTGCACTTCCATATTTGGTCCATTTTACCATGACCACATATTCCAGCACTAACCAACACTTTTTTGTATTTCTGGATCTACCTCTATAGGGATATATTATTTCAATTATACATTTTGTCTGACGCTTTCTGGGGACTAAACAATAAAAATTCCCAAGACTTTTCAAGGCATTGCCAAACCTGTTTTTTTGTATGTGCAGCATTGTATGATCCTTCAGCAGCCCTCCTGACATGTACAATTAGGGTGAGCAACCAGATGTAGTATTTGTATCCAAAGTCTCCTAAAATAAATTGTACCATTTACACCCATCACACTTACTCAATAACCACCTGTCCTTGGATGAAGTTCTGATAAATGCTAGAGCGACATAATATGAGGGATTTCTGACCAGATGCTAGGAATGTGTTCTTGAGAGTTGCATACCACCTGCGTGCTAATTAATTACATTTTCTTTTCATTCCAGAAATGTTCTGCTTCTACTGGCACAGTGGCAATAAAGTTTAATCTAATCTAATGGTCAGTGGACCAAATAGCTGAGACTCATGATTGTTTTGTTTTTTTAATATTGTATTGTATTTATATAGAGCTGATATATTACACAGCACTTTACAGAGATTCATCATTCACTTCAGTCCCTGCCCCATGGAGCTTACAATCTACTTTCAGTCACAGGATTTTGGGCATCATAGTCATGTAGAGGTCTGACTCACATCTATTCTCCACTTCCCCATGTTCACTTACTGACTAAACTCAATAAAGTGATGAATATGTGACCAATTCGGCATCAATACAGTCTATTTTACATATATACCAGCACATAAAAGACAGCGCTCTCCTGGAAGTGATATGAGAAAACTAGGGAGGGAGGGAGAAAAGATCCCAAATAGTGTAATATGATGTAAGGTACACCAGAAGAAAACAATGTCAGTTGCACTAACAATTAAAGCGTACCTTACATATTACACTATTTGGGGTCTTTTCTCTCTCCCTCCCCAAGTTTCTCATACCACTTCCAGGAGAGCGCTGTATTTTATGTGCTGGTATATTTGAAGATTCTAAAGGGATTCAAAAGACATTTGCTTCATATCCTAAGAGACATTCTGATTGGCTATAAATTTGTGTCTCCCATTTGTGCTCTAGTGATATATATTTTTATTTTACTTATGTATTTGTTAATCATGTCAACTATTTTATTAAGTAATTAAATCTGGTTTTCTAGTCTTTGGCTTCAACCACCAATTCCCCAAACGTGTCTTATTTTCTTCAAAGTATTTTCTCCCACTATAGTCAAAACTCAGAGCTAAAGCCTATGTGGTCTAATGAATTATATATGCAGATGCATAATTATAATTAACAAGGAATGAAAAAGGGAAGGGTACAAATAATAAAAAGTACAGATCACAAGGTAGATTTCCATACATTATTTAACAGATCCAAGTGGGTTACACATTGTTTTGTGCAATCCAGCACAAACCAATGAGTGACTGGAATATATAAATTAAGTTGTAAGATTTGTAACAAACCACATTAAGTACAAAAAGATTTTACATTTTATAGTTGACAAACAAAGCAAAGACAAATATTCCCAGGAAAAAGACTTGAAGCTCAATGTAAACATATTAAATATAAATACATTTGAAAAAAATAAAACTTCAGCTATTTTTATCAAAGACCCTTGATTGAGTTCTAGCTAGGGTGACTTACGTAGAGATTTTTGCAGAGGGCATGAAAAGATGTCAAGATATACAATGCGTGCGGCTTCACCTTGTCAGAATGCTTGGCATACACAGACTTCAAGAAACAAACAAAATCACCTTTTGCCATTTATACTGGTAGATTTTACAATTCTTTTTGAAAAGATGCAGCAAGCTATCTTGTATTGTCAGAAGTGATGAGGAATGCTTTCAGAAAGTGGTATTCTGAATTTCTCTGTGGTATACTGTTTAACCCCTTCTGGGACTTGTATTTATCTTTTTCTGTGCAATAAATATTAGAAAAGGGTTATGTGTGTTAGGTACCTATGGTGGAGCTTGGAGAATCAGTGATACTCTTATAAAGAGTCCCATTCTACCTCAGCAACATATCACTTGGCCCTCATGGCAATTTCAGTGTTGAATGGCACTAAATTGTTTTATTTATTATGGGTGGGAAGACACCACGATGCCGTCTTCCCCCCTCCTTCCTAGCAGCATATCTGTCATAGGTGATCACATGAATTCCACTTTTTTAAAAATCTGCCACCACATTCCATGTGGGAACAAACTAAATATATCTGTGGCAGTGATAAACCACTTTGACTTATTTCTCAGTGTGACATGTACTTAAGCCTAAACTAAGAGAATAAATTCAGTACTAGAAAATCCTGGTTCCATGTTCTTTCATTGTGACCTTAGGTTTTTACGAAATAGGTCAAATTAGTAACTGCATAGCCTAGAATCATACTACTTTCATTATTTACCTGGATTTGATGCTACTGTACATTGCTGTAGAGCAGGGGTGTCAAAATTATTTTTCACCACGGGCTACATCAGCCTTTTGGTTGCCATCAAAGGGCTGATTGTAATTTTAGGACAGTTAGGTGCATTATTGGTCCCTCACAGCCTAACTTTTAAGGCATAGTTACATTTATACAGTTTTACAATTACAGTCAGCGTTTTGAGGGCAACTATAAGGCTCAACATATTGTTAAATAACCTGGGACACATTATCACACACCATTTTCATCTACTGATCATGTTCTGAAAATAAAGACAAACCTAAAACCTCTAGCTCAAGTGCTTTGATTTCATAATAGGCAGACCCTTACGACTGTTTCAGAGGCAGCATAGATAATACATTTTGTGGTTCTCTGAAACATTCATTTTAGTCCTCTGTAAAATCCTGCTTACACAGTGTACAACACTTCTACCTTTACTGCCACTTGACTGCCAGAGAGTGTAATATGCTGCTGTACCTGATGATCCACACATCAACATTGCTCTCTCTAATCTCTGTGAGCTTCTCTCTCTATGGGCGGTATTTATTAAGCCCGAAAAGACTCCATCGGACTCTTTTCGGGCTTAATAACTGCAGTCCCGATTTCCATATTATGGAAATCGGTATTTCTCGATTTCCATAATCTGGAAATCGGGTACTTGTACCAATCCGTAGCCATTGATTTAAATGGCTACGGACTTTTTCGGTACAAGTATCCGATTTCCAGATTATGGAAATTGAAAAATACAGATTTCCATAATCTGGAAATCGGGACCGCAGTAAAGTCGGAAAGACCGGTACCGGTCTTTCCGACTTTACT
>JAKJJM010021884.1:0-13844 GCA_021901965.1 Pipa carvalhoi | reverse complement strand
AAAAAAAAAAACTCCATCAATTCTCACCCTTCTACTTATAGTGCTATAGCATGCCATATAGCAAGAAAGAACTGCTGTAATGAAACAGCAGGTAAATCATACAGTATGCAAATGTCCTAAACCTTTTTTCAGCCCTAAAATGTAGTTTATTTTTTAGCTTGTAAAGCAACATGTTGTGTTTTAAGGTGGAAACAAAAATGGTGATTAAATCCATTCAAAAGGAGCAAGTTCTCTGCTCTACATTTAGTGTGCTGTAAGAGCTAAGTAGCCGATTCTGAGCTTTCCAAGATAACAGACAAGTGGATAATGTAATTAAAAAGTAAAACAAATTATATTGAATTAAGTAGCAACAGTACAAGAAAAAAAAATAATTATTTTTTGCCGTTTGTCTTGCATGGGAGATTACAATTCCTTATGCTTAAAAAAAAGTAAGGACCACATTCTGGTACATCCAAATGTACCCGATCGAACTGATTTTCGCGAAGTGAATGAGGCGCGGCGCTGAAATGGTCACGGACGCTCTTCAATACACGCTTGAAGAACAAGCGTGCAGTTTTGTTCGCCTGTTCTTCAAGCATATTGAGGCGCGTCCGTGACAATTTCAGCGGCGCCCCTCATGCACTTCTCAAAAATCAGTTCAATCGGGCACATTTAGCTGTACCGGAATGTGGCCCTAAAACCATTGTAGCAACATGACATTTCAAGCACTTTAAAGACCGGTATTCTAGACCACCCCATAACAATGGCTGTACAATCAATTATCTGAAAGTCTCCAGGATAGATGCAACCATACCTCCTACACACAAAATAAAATCATGTGAAGATAGTTTCAAACTAGTGCCCCATGTGTTCTATTTCATTCAGCCTCCAGGCCTCATTAAAACATGTGCAGTAATAACTGTGTTGAAAGGGATGGGGGGTTAAGGATACAGCAGCTGCAATCTGCTAGTGTTAGATTTATTTCAACTACACTCTGGTATAAGGTAAAACACAGCGATATGCAGTTAATCCAAATGAAACCATAACCATGTCTGTCAAATATGCTTGAAGACTTTGGCTTAACTCATTATTCTATTGATAGGTCTGATAGATTAGTTCTCCTTTAAGTTTGATTGTTTTCTAAAGGTTGAATTAAAAATGAGATATATAAAAAAAAATACCTTCTAGTAAGTTGAAACGTTGCAGACACAGCTTGAACTGTGCTGTCGTGTCACTACACGGAGGCAGACTTGACGGCGCTTCGGAGGGTACAGTAGCCAACGCAAAGCCCCGCCCACCTAGTTGAACAGACTGTGCAAAAGAGCATATACATCATCATGCTCATTGCGCCCCCAGTGAGAACGCTCCTCTCACCAGCAAAAAATAGGAAGTGTAATGAGCGCGATGATATGCATGCTCTTTTGCATACCGGGGTGGAGCTTCGCACTGTCTCCTGTACCTTCCTAAGTGCTGTCAAGTCTGCCTCCGTGTAGTGAAATTACAGCACAGTTCAAGCTGTGACTGCGACGTTTCAACTTACTAGAAGGTATTTTTTTTTTTTTAATATATCACCTTTTTAATTCCACCTTTAGTTCTTCTTTAAGCACTGAGATCCAACTCACTGTTAAAAAATTGAGCTCCTGCATCACGTTGTTCCCTAATAATACAAGGCATTTATTTTGCTGTTTTAGACAGCCAACTCCCTTTCTCAGGTATCCACACACTAAGGTCTGTGGCACAGGTCTTCATAGAACTATGTGTGTATCTAAGTCAGAAAGGAAGGGAGTGTCTAAATGTTGGTCAAGCCTTCATATTGTTGATCCAGTTTTTCCCCACAGATGGTGGCAACAGATTCCAAGTACAGCAGTCTACCCAAAAAGTGGAACATGTTACAGATAGAAATCATTACCTCAAAGTCCCGTAACCATAATGGATATGCTGAAAGTACAGGGTCCACCAGCCTAAACTGTGATATTATGAAGCAGCAAATCAGTACCTGATTTGGGCTGCACTGCACTCCAATACTAATTTTAGTGCAGCAGAATTGCTATAAGATTTAAAATCTTAGAGCATGTGCAGCAAAAACAGACTGGCAAACAGATTCTCAGCAACAAGTAAGTGTAAGCAAAACTGCCAAACTGGATTTGTCTGCCACAAATGTAGGCGACAATTAAGATCTGGTATTAGATGGATGCTATACATAGTCCCCACATGCCCTCTGATTTGTAGGGCTTAACAAGAATGTTCAAATCAACAAATATTTGCACTGCCACAACTTGTACTTCTCTAGATAAGCAGTGCAAAGTAAGAAAACATTATGGGCCTTATGTATGAAAACCTGAATAGTTGTGTATAGCCCCCAATTCGCATTTGATCATCACTTCCCCGTGTTCACTTATTCAGCAAAACACTGTGATGTGGCAAATATGCATCTAATTTGGGCGATAGCTGCGATGTTACTGAGCACTTTGCATCACATTGCATGCGCGTTCACAGGTAATTAGACTATTCAGCAAGCAACAGAGTCTGTAGAAAAAGCAAATTCGAGTTGGTGTACTGCTCCGAATTCATCTATTTGATTTCGCCACATCAGAGTGGTGATGGCAGGGCTCTGGTGTGACACAAGGAGAATATTCATTCAAAAGTGACAATGATGACTACAACTAGTATTATTCACTTATGTACTGTTAGGGATATCGTGAGGATGTTACTGTACTTTAATGGGGGAATTCACATCAATTTGCATCCTACTTCTATTCGACTGATTACGAAGCGAGCATGCAGCGGACAGTGATAGTCGCTGCCTGCTTGTTCATAAAGTCCATTTGGTGTTTCATGACTAAGGAGAAGTGAATTTGTGATTGCTTGGCTATGTGACTCGAACTGTAATGAGGTGAATTCGACAGGTGAATTTGGACGTTAGAAAATAAGATCCAGTATTTTTGTATAGGCTGTAAGTGTAGCATTTGCTTGAGAATGGAAAAGCTTGTTTTTATTCTACAAAGCCTGTGGTAACAATGTTCATTTTTTAATTTAAACATTACTTAAACTGTGTCCTGGATGAAGATTTCTCCAGGGGAAACCAGCTTTACTGGATGGTAACACTCAAAGATGAAAATGGCTCAAATGCACCTTTAGTTACTATATATTCAATAAACTATATATTACTATATATTCAATTTGAGCTTTCTAAAATTGCAAATTGAATGTATAAAACATTTTTTTCTAGCTTTAAAAATTGGACCTTCTGGGGCACTTCCTGACTATGCATTACCTAAAGAAACATACAAAAGCAATGGGATTTGTTTAACAAACAAAAAAAAAGCAGTAAAATTCACAAATTCAAAAACATTTTTACAAGTGCTGTAGGTAAATTAAACTGCCATGTCAATCCAAGTGGGAATTTCTACAGAAAAAGCCCCAGGAAGCCCAACTTTTAAAGTTAATACACTAAATATCATACAAATGTTTAAAGAGAAAAGAAAGTTCTAGGCCTGCAAAACCATTGTGGTAATCATTGTGTATAATTGTACATTTCAGACTATGTATAAACGTTATTAGTATTCAATAAGTAAAACAAAACTTTCATCTTGGTTGTGTTATTCCATTTTTATTTTATAGGGTTAAATAGACCCAGGACAAAATAGTCACGTGGTATAGTGATATTGGCAATTTTCTATACAGTGGTGGTACTTAGGCACTGATGAAATTACAGTAGTCTTTTTACAGAAACAATCTGATCACTGAGCTTTTCCTCTTTCCACAGTAAGAGGCTGTCCATAGATATGGCAGGCACAGCTGGTGAGGAGGTACTAAACTTCTGCAATGGAGTTACATTGTTGCATTATTACCTATAATATACAATATAGAACTCAGCCTGCTGCAGGATGAGCCCTCTGACTTCCACAAGCCAGGCTGTGGCTTTACCTTCCTCTTAAATGGGCATTGTCTACTAATCTCTTTTTAAAGTGCACCCGTCAGTTTCAAACAACACTGTCTATATTTTATTTACTAGGCTATAGGAACATTTTTCTAATATACATAAAAAATTTTTTTAAAAAAAGTACCTCTCTCTAGCTTTTCCTTCCATGTCCGTGCCTGTCAGCCCGACACTGTAGGCTCGTGGCAGCTAGGAAGGCTAGCTAGTATGAATGGATGATTACAAGGGTTTTACAACCCCCATAATGCCCAAATTTAGTACACTAAAATCCCCATGAAACCTCACAAAAATATTTCTAACTTACTTTGAATATTTCCTCACCATATGTCTAATAGTAATGGAAATGATGGGCATGGAGAGGTTCTAAGCTTTATATAGTGTTTCTCTCTGTGCCTGTAAGGCTGACACTCCAGGCTTGTGTTGGCTTGGGCGGCTGTGAGAGGAGGTGCCTCCTATCGCAAGCAGTCATGGGAGGGTGCACCTCATTAAAAGCCACGACTAGATTCAGGAGCTATAGGATTCTGAATCTAGTTGCTATTTTTAATGAGGTGTGCTCTTTCATGACCATGTGTGGTAGGAAATACTTACTTGTCAATCAAGTAAGCTGCACCTCCTCCTCTTGCTGCCTTCCTAGCCAACACAAGCCTGCAGTTTTGGGCTGACAGGCACAGACATCTAAAATTCCATTGAAACAACATGACTTAAGCAGGTCAAACAAAAGATGTCTGCAGTCATCAAAGATAAAAACAAATGCAAAGATAACCTTGTTATAGGTAAAACGTTATGCCATTACAAATATTTTTTTCTTTTTCGTGTTTTTTTTTTTTTTTAAAGAACATACATACAACTGATTGAAACATAACAGTCCCTTCTGTGTGCCATGCCACGATTCCTTTTTACAGATGGCCAATTAGAACTATGAAACTGCACATAGTATTTTGCCCAGTCTTTCAGTGAGGAATGTTAGCAGTAGACCCAGTGCACTACCACAGTTGACAAATCCCTTTAGCATGGAAAAATGAGATCCGTTAGCCTCTAAATAGATAAAAAGGGAGGGACTGTCAAAGTAAAGAAAAACCACCAAGCTCCAGTCGATATTGCATTAATGGTGTCGTTTGGCACTGATGTTTTCTTACTGGGGTTCTTAAAGTGATAATGACACTTGTCAGTTCTTTTCACTATTCTAAAAGACCTTTAAGACCAGCTAACACTAAAAAAGAAAAAAATCCCACTGGGATTGGCACGGCAGTTATTCCTACAAAGCTCTGGTAAAAATGTCTACCATTTTGATCTATGGCTGACAGAGGTAGATTGAAATAAAAAAAAGTATCAAGAGCTGCAGGGAAGCAAATGGTGGTCAGACTAGTCAGCATTGACTGAATTTGATGGATCTGTGTCTTTTTCTCAACCTTACTAACTATCAAAGCTGTGGAGTCGGTAAGCCAAAGCCCAGACTCAGACTCCCCAATTTCCCCTAACTCCGACTCAGACTCCACCAAAATGAGCACCGACTCAGACTCCACAGTCCTGCTAACTATGCAACCTATATCCCACTCCTACTGCATAGCCATTTATTTCAGATACAACTCAGGAGTTTGGCACCTATGCAACATATGCAATAATCTTGTACCACTAGTAGTGGGATACCAATAACTAATACCAACCACACCTTTAACTAGGGGCACAATTGAAATATCCCACATGGATGTATACCAATAAATAGTGTTCTAGAGAATAGGTTTTTGATTAGTGTTCCTAGTGAAAGGAGCAATCTGGTCAACCTGCTCTAAAGCAATATTTGCTTTAAAGGAACACTAAACCATGGACAACATTTAATGTTTTCATAGGACTCAATGAGCTTGTTTAAATTATTGCACTGCACCTTTTTAACTTTTGATTAAAGTTTCTGGGTAACTCGCTCATTTAAATAGTAGGGTTCTGTAACTGTGGTTTTTGCTTCTCCCACCCCTAAGTCATGGACTCTTGCAATATTGCATATTTTACAGGCTATAAGCACAGAAAGTGTTAAAAAAAACAAAAAACTGAACAATTTGCATTTATTCCATAGGGAAGGTTATTAATAATGTAAGAATAAAACAAACGTTGCAGGTGAAACTGTCTACACAAGATTGTAGGACAAAATAACGGTGTAGTTAGTAGTAGAACAACAAAAACAACATAATTAGACAACATATTAGAAAAATGTTTTGGCACAAATGATATATCTTATGGGCAGTGAGATGGCTCAGTGGTTAACACTGCTGCCTTGCAGCTCTGGGCTCTGGGTTCAATTCCACCCTGGACTTCAATTACATGGAGTTTGTATGTTCTCCCTATACTTGCGTGGGTTTTCTCCGGGGACTCAAGTTTCCTCCCACGATCCAATAATATACTACACAGGTTAATTGTGTGAGTAGCTGGATAGGGAAATTAGATTGTAAGCTTCATGGGACAGGAAGTGAATGATGTAAGTGCTGTGTAATATATCAGTGTTATATAAGTGAAATATAATATTTTTATTTCTATACCATTTAAAACTGCACATCTAAAACATTTAAAACACACATGAAATATGATTTTGCAAAGTTGTACCAACATCTCTTCAAACACACATTAGGTATATTTCATAAGTCTCCATATTTTAACAGAGATGCTGGCATATATGCACAATAAATTTATTGCATGAATGATTAATAACTGTAGGTACATGCTGCACATTTCACTGGTTGTATGTAAACAAATGGCTTGAAGTAGAAAATTATTTGTATTTCATAACATTTTAAAAGGGATGTTTTGTTAAAGGAGAACTATACCCTTACCTGATATTTTAACGGATTGTGCTTGCAGCAGTACACTAACAGTACTTCTGTATGATCAGTTTCCATCTCACAATCCTATGCCCAGGATCATGCGATAAAAAGCTCCCCAGATGCGGCCCATTTATTCCCCATCTGAGACGTATATAATCACATACTACTCCCCCACCCTTCTTCATTTTAGGGGAAATGGCCGCTAAAACGAATATAAAAAAAAAAATCTCCAGTAGAAAAACTTGTGCTAGTATAGGTCATATTAAAGCGCTCAGTGATTTTATATCTAGCACTGTTCTAGGATATCTACCTTTGCCACAAATCAGTAAGTATAATTACTGATGCATTAGATCTGCCCCAGCCAAATTTAAGTACCATATTGTGAATTGGAAGCCTGTTGGAGTAACAACAGCTCAGCCACAAAGCTGTAGATCATATGTTGAAGCGTGTGGCGCATAAATATTAGGTTTCAAAATGCCTCTAGATGTGATATCAGCAGAAGAACTGTACAGTGGGAGCTTCATGAAATGGGTTTCCATGGTCAGGCAGCTGCACACAAGTTCACCATGTGCAATGCTGAGCATCAACTGGAGTGATGTTCACTGACACTAGACACTGCAGGGGGATTCATCACTCCAGAAAACACATTTCCACTGCTATAGACGCACTAAAAAAAATGTGTTGTCATGGTAGCATTCAGAAAAATAAGTATAACATACTGCTAAGATATTAAGTATTTAGCAAATCACTAAGGTGTGATTAGCTTTTCAAATTCTGGTGACAGGCGAGCTTTAACATTTTTAAACGGGATGCCGATATGTTGATTTATTTCAACATATATTCAACATACAATATTGACTCATATTTTCTGTCAGAACAACAGCAAAACAGTAAGGGTAAATAAACAGTAAAGAAGCACAGTAAGAAAACTTTAATCTCAAAAACTGCAAGAATATTAAAAAAATTAAAAATAAAACCCTTTTTATTAAATACATTAAAAACTTGGTGATTTTCTTTAATGTATTTTCTATCTTCAAAAGAGGTTCAATTCCTCTTCCAGTTATAATTAGCAAAAAGGATCAAACTACATCATGCAGTGAATTACTTACTTAGGATAAAATGTAGACATAAATGACAAATATAACATTACTTTTCAGTCATCCACCCATTAGGAAGTAAGGAAACTTCTATAAGCTCAAGAGAATAAAGAGCATGGTGCTGTGTTTTCAGCACAGAAAAAAAAAAATATGAAGATGCAGAGCTGACTACTTTGGAATCAATAGTTTTTGCTGTAAAAGGACTACAATGCCGTTTTTTGGCAAAAAACGTTGGGTGCAAACAAATGTATTTTTTTTAAGAATTTACTTGAAATGCTTTACTAAATAAAACTAATATCTATTACTTTAATAAACTGAAAGCACTGCTATGAATTTCTTAGACAAAAACAACATTTTTAGGAGAACATATAGTTAGCACTCACCATCTCTCGAGCAATGTCGACAGCCTCCTGAAGACCATATAATCGTCCACAAACGAAGTACACTCCATTGGCCCAGAGGACACACCCCTCATGAATCCAGAATTCATTGCTGTCGAGAGGTAGCTGTGGGATCTGCACCCCTTGCTCTGGGACTCCCTCTGCAGCAGAAGGCCCACTAGAGTCCATGGGATTTAGATCAGAAGAGTCAGTGGTCTTCCTGCGGGAAGGTCCAACAAGTCTCGAGGAGGTACAGTCCCCTGAACGATTTCGGCGTTTGTAGCGGGGATGAGCAGATAGGCTACGCTGTTCCCTTGCTTGTTGAGGCTCTTCTTCCTCCTCTTCATCAGTGTCAGTCTTAGAACCATCAGAGGTGTCTTTATGCCTAACTTTAACCTTTCTAGGAGTCTCTGAGGATTTTTTGGGTGGGGGATTCTTGGAAAGGGTTAATGCATACTCTTGTGTATAGAAAGGACCAAACAAATCTCCTAGATTCCTGTAATTTGCCCACTTACCACAAAGACAGCAAACAAGGTGACCTATTGTAGTAGACTCTGTGACTGCTGGTCCTTGTACCATGAAACTTGATGCTGGAAGTGCTTTACTATCTGAACTAGACTGTGGGGAAGCAGACCGCTGACCTTTGTGTACAGATGTTAATTTCTTCCAGCGCTGTTCTTCCTCTTCTGCATTGATTATAACACAGGACAAGCCCAACTCCTCCTTGTTTTCTACATGTATATATGGAAAAAATGACTTTGTTTTGGTCTCAGTCTTGTCTAGAGTTTGGCTGGCATATTTGAGTTTGATTTCTGGTTCTATTGGAGCCACTATTGGGACTGCTTGTTTTCCTCTTCTTCTCCTTGGTGCTCCAGCAGGCTTTCTTCTCTCCGCCCTTCTTCTCTTAGGTTTAGGCTCTGCCTCAGAACCCTGTTCACCCAGGTTTGGAGTTTGTAAAGAGTCTATCGGCATGACTGTTTTAGCAGTAGGCGATAGCTGCTGTTGTTCCTGTAGCAATTGTTGCTGCTGTTTCTTTTGCTTGTTGACACTGCCAATAGGACGGCCCTTCTTTTTTCCAGATGGGAAGTAACCTTTTGGAGGTATGATTTCTTGTTTTGGTGTAAGATTACAAGGTGTACCTGTAAGATTCTCCTTCTCTATATCCTCATGTTCCTGCGGCTGGGGTACAGTACATTTTAGATCCAGGGCTGGAGAGGTTACCTTCCCTTCCATGTAATGGTTGGAAGCTTGCTGCACTGAAAGTCCAGACTGTGAAAAGTCTTTGGCGTCCACAGACTGCTCATCAATTTCTGTTTTAATCTTTTTTTCATCATGAGTCCAGGCCTCAAATGACTTGGGCGAAATGCTTTTCACTACACTGTGTTCACTGCAGGAAATTTCCTGAATGGTATCCACCGGCATTTCTACCACCTTAACAGATCCATTTCCACCTTCTGGACCTTTAATCTTAAGAGAAAGGATATCATCTAGTGTTACAGCCTCAGCTGCACTCTCTGCACAACTTGGAGCTGGAATCCGGCGTACATTAGGAGAGGTGATCTTCTGTACGATAGCTTCTAGTTTCAATCCCCTCCCTTTGCGGGGAGGAAGGATCTTTGTCTTTGCTGGACTAGAAAGAGACACTGCTGATGGGCTCTTTTGTTCTGAACCACCTTTGGGGGACTCATCTGTAGGTGAAAACTCAATGTCTTTACTCCTGGAAGATATTGCAGGGGATACAGCTGTCCTATCTGAACCTTCCTTTCCTGGAGGAACAGGGGAGCGCCCTTTGTCCTCAGTTGTATGCCTTTTGCTGGGAATTGGGGAGATAAAAGATCTTACTCGCCTTCTCATAATTAGGGGGTTATGGTGTGACTGTTCATCAGTGCCTTGGGGTCTATGGGCATTACACCCAGACTTAGGCATATCACTGTCTCCTGCTCTAGAAGCAAATGTTTCAGTTTCCCTATTAGGACTAAAAGGCTTTTGATTTGGGGTTATTGGCGATCCAATTTTTTTTACAGGAGAAGCCTGGCGACCTAAATTCCAGCTGGCAGAATCTACTGGTGGAGTTTTTTGGGTGCTACGTTTAAGTTCCAAAGTTGTCAAATTGGTGGGCCCTGCTTCTCCAACTCGCAACTGACGACCATATTCTAGACTGCCAGGATCAAGGTATGAGCTTGACTGGTTGTAAGTCAGTCCCTCATTTTCACTCCTTCCGGGGCTGCGAACATGAAACTGCTCCTGTCTGGGGCTTTTGCGCTGCACATCCTGCCGATGTTGCGAAGCAGACAGTATAGCTTGGGCAGAGCTTCCAAGCCATTCTTTGTATTCCTCCTGCTGGTACATCTGCCTCTTATAATGCAGTGATTGTGAAAAAGTTGGGTGAGGCTCCCCATAAGAGCTTGATCTAGAGTTTGTATGATATCCTAGAGCTGAGTTATCAGCATTCTGGAAAAAAGCAGAGTAGAAAGCTTCTCGACTTACTCGTTCAGAAAGGCTCATTGGTGGGTTAATGTGATGAGTGTCTGCTGGACCTCGGCTTCTGCCTGGAGACATCTTTAATTTGTCACCAAGATCCTGAGACTGTACAGGTGATCTACCACGACTTCCCATTCTCCCTGTTGCCCTCCTGGGATGTGGTCCCCTGCTGTTATGTGAACTGTAGTCTTGGGTTGGATCATAGGTCATAGATCTTGGACTAGCATTGCCCCGAGCAGATTCTTTGGTGTTGTATGGCATGCAATGTTCTGACGTTCGCTTTCTATGCATCTTTGGAGTTTCATTATCAGATTCTTTAGGTGTTCCCCCTTGGCTGTTTGACTTTGTATCCAAAGACATCATTCCACTTGGTAATATTACAGATTGTCCAGATCTGCTCTCAGATGTTCTTTCTTGTCCAGGACCAATATGGTGAGAGCTAGCCGAGTCACGCACAAGCTGCCTCAGTGGAGAGATGTCACAGATTACAGACCTCCTTTCAGATGGGACAGCAGTAGATTCCTGACAGGAGGCTGGGTGTTCCACCTCGAATTTTCTGGTTAAAGGAAAATCAGTTACATTTATTTGTTTTACATCAGGAGAGGATTTTCTATCCCACTGGCCCCACTGAGGAGTTTCTAAATGGGGAGCTAGGGTTTTGCCAAGAATGTTACGGTTAGGTAACTCACTAGTTTGGCTCATTAACACATTTGGTCTTAAAACTACCTCAGCACTTGCAGTTACTGGTGGAGGGTCTTGTGTGCTTCTAGCATACCTTCGTTCTTGTTGATGATGTCCTTGCAAAACTTCCTGCAGGAGGCTGGGATACTTTTCATTTCTCCCAGAACCTGGTTTCCTATCACCCTGCCCTCCAAAGACCACTGTATCTGGGATTTTGGGATGCTGAGGTAAGTTGATGGCATTTCGGGAACCTGCAGCTCCTTCCTTGAAACCAAATCCAGAGCCCACAGGTGACTTTGCTGCCTCTGCTCGTGTCCCACTAGTTGCTGTAACAGGTACAGGATGTGAATCAACATTGGTAGGTTCGCCATTATGGTTGGGGTTGCATTCTCTCACATCATCTTTAGCTATTTCTTGAACTTCTGGTAGTGCTGTTGATTCAACTTCATCATTTGACTGAGCTTGTGTTTCTTCCGTGACCTTCTCTGGCCTGTTTGCAAGAGTCTCCATTGCCACTATAACCCCCACAGATTTCTCACTTACTTTGGACACATCCTGAAACGTTTCTGTTTTGTCTGAAATAGTTTCTACTTCTTGTACTGTGTTTTTTTCAGAAGGCTCATTTGGCCATTCCTGGGAAGGAGAAGCTGGCTTTTCAGTAGGAGTTCCTTTGTATCCAGCTTCAGAGCTTGTACTTTGCCCACTAAGCTGCCTAACCCTTTCAACATGATCCCCTGAACTACTAGAACAGCTGCCATCCAGTGACTCAGCCATTGGAGATTTTAGCTGTTCTTCTGCCTGTGAAGAGGTTTCTGAATTGGCACAGCTATCAGCTTTTCTTGAACTTCTCTTTCCACTCTTCTTGTTAGGGGCTAAAGCATCAGAAAGCAGCATATGTTGAACAGTGTTGGGCAGGTTTGCCACTTGGCTACTCAGAGCACTAAGACTACTCAAACCTGGATCAGTCAGGCGTTTTTCAGGAGTACCGTCAACAACAAATCCTTTGAAACCTCCCCCATGAGGAGTTGGGCTTAGCTGTGGCATCATCTGCAAAATACGATTCCTGGATGGCACAGGGACGTTGCTTGGCCCACACTGGAGATTTTCCCCACTTGTCATCAGAGGTGAAGGAGTGGAGCTACAGCTTGGGGATTGCACAACTGAGGCAGCTGGAGAGGGATTTGAGATCGGACTGAAATTCTGTTGAAACTGCATAGGAGATCGCACAGGAACCTCAGACTGACTATACTGTCCAGTTTGGCTTTGAAGAGGCAGTTTAGAAGAATTTGAGTACTGCATGACATGAGAGGCTTGCTGTTGTGTCTGCCCCTGCCCTCCACTTTGTGACAATTTAGAGGTCTCAAAGCCTTTCATGTGCTGGCTGGAATAACTGCTATATGCTTGCTGTGTTCCATATGATGCTCCAGTGATATGGCTCTCATATGGAGAACTAGTGCTTCCAGGACTGTAACCATCATAGTTTGGTCCAGACTGCCCAAACCTTTGAGATGGAGGAAAAGAGCTGGTTGAGGAGCCTGTAGGGGGTTGGTAGTGTTGTGCAAACTGCCCCTGCCCCACTCGTAACTGGTATCCAGCAGGGGAGCTGAGGGCAGCAGAACGCTGTATCTGTTGCAAATGTGAAGTGCTTGCTGATGTTGTTGGGTTTCCAGACTGTGAGAGGGGTTGATGTGACTGATAAAGTTGCTGCCTCAACTGCTGGCTGGTGACATGAGATGGGTACTGATTCCCTCCAGGAGAAAAGGAACCTGGAAAGTCCTGTGAGTACTGGGAGATGTTGGCTGCTGTTGAATGCTGGCCTGCAAACTGGCTATGATGCTGCCCCTCTCTTCCAAAGTGTGAGCCATAGCCTGTACCACTACTGTTTCCTTGAGGAGGTCCATAGCTTTGAATAGGACCAGATGGCCGCCGTTGTTGAGTCTGGCTTGTAGAAGTCCCACCTTCTTTATTACCCAGGTAATAAAAGTCACCTGACTCTTTTCTGAAAGACTGGTAACTCTGAATACTTGGAGTATCTCCAGGAGTCATTGTGGCAGGAGTGCTTGTTCCTCCTCGACGCCCTCCATAGTTGCTTTGGAATATCTGAGCTTGCTGTCTTGGGCTATACTCCTCAAGCCTGGATGGGGCATGAGCTTCCGGAGGATAGGGCTGCTGGTTACCATGATAACTGCTCTGCTCTCGGAAGGACTGCATGACGTTGAGGAGATGGCTCTCGCTACCTAGAAAATCATACAATGAGAATGTAAGAATGTATTTCAAGCAACATTACAAATCAAAATAAAACAAGTTAAAAAATGCATGTATTTTACATTAATGTGGAAATAACCTTTTTAAGATGTCCTCAAAAGTATAGAATTATTCCTCCTTACTCATTTTGTTAGTTCAGTATTAACCATAACTGATTTACTACAGTATTTATATTATATATATATATATATATATATATATATATATATAT
>JAKJJM010021874.1:0-12173 GCA_021901965.1 Pipa carvalhoi | reverse complement strand
AATAAAATAAATAATTTAATGCTCTCTCTCTCTCTCTTTATATATATATATATATATATATATATATATATATATATATATATATATATATAATCTATACATATGCATACACATATCTTTTGTAGCTGGCATATAGGTATTAAATGTATGCGGGTACTATATTGTTATATTTTATATGTAGCATGGTTGGATGTAAAGGAAAAAGAAACAATAAAAATACAATTTGTATTGAATTCCGTTTTCATTTTTTTTAAACAGGAGGAATTGTTTTAAATGTAAAATTGACATAACTATTTAAAAAGCCAGGCCTGGAATTTTCTGTGTCAAATTCTGTACACCTCCCATAATTTAGTTAAAAAAAAAAAAGAAAAGAAAGAAAAAAGAAAAAAATAGATATATAAAGACACCACAAATGAAAAGAATGTCCCCTGCCCCACAATCCTCATCACGTATAAATCCCACTTTGTTTTTTATTTATTTTATCTCAAAAAATCTAGTCCCTTTTGTGATATATTCTGGCCCATCCCCTTAATTCTCCCCCCCCCCCAAATTTCTTGTCCTTTAAGCTTCAATTTTTTTTTTTTTGATTTTTTTTTCTCCCATTATTTAAATGAATCAGTAAAATGAATGGGTACATAGAGGGTTTCATGCATTTTTTTTCATCGGTTCATTCTATCCTTTTTGGGGATTTTTTTTAAATGTGTTTTAATTTTTTTTTTTTGTCTTTTTTTAAAGAAATAATTTTTCTTTAAATTTTTTTTTCAATAATTTCTTTCTTCGTACTTGCGATTTCTTTATCCATTTGGGTCGCTGTCCTTTACGGTCCTCTTGTAGTAGTACCAGTGCCTACATGACACAGCTTGTTTGCATGGGGGAGAAAGTACCTCTCCAAAAATGAACTTTTCCCACAATTGACACATTACTCACTGTTTGTAGGTTGTCTACACCATCTTATCCCAAGTCCATCTCTACAACTAGACCTTTATGATCACACTGAAGTGATGTATATTGTTATACAATGCACTTTAACACTTTAAAATAATACCGAGTATCTCTGTCTAATGATACTGATTAAATTAGTTAATTATATTAAGTATATATATGATAAATGATAATCAGACAAAATTGTTATTTATTGTGTATTGGTGCTGATAACAGACATACCATATGGAAATGGTACCCAATATCTCACTCAACTTTCATTGGCTCTCGGCTCCAAAGGCTTTTAAGGCTCTTTATTAAAGGATATTTCATTTTGTAGATACTCTGTATTATTATAAAGCAAAAACTATCCTAGGTTGTTTTGTTGGTGAAGGAAATTAAAATATAATTTCACCCCCAAACAAACAAGACTGGTTTAAAGACAGACTGAATCCTTTGTAAATCATAGCCTCAAAATTCAATGTGTATGTTTTTAACAACGATATTTAGCTCCTTCCATGACCTTAATCAGTGGTTGCATGATTAAACAGAAAATATTTTCATTATTTTAGATATAAGGATGGTATAATGCAATAATTGAAGACCAGATTCTAAAGACTAGAAAATTCATTTTAGGGTTTCCAATTAATAAGATTTCAGAATTGTGATGGGGCTTCAAATTTTAGAATTCTAGAACATGATTTCAAATGCTATTTGAGGTGTATAGATTTCTAAAAAAGATGCAAAAAATGTTTAAAAATTCAAATGTAAATAAATAAATTAGAAAAAAGCACACAAAAACAATACCTGGTATTGTTTTGAGGAGGTTTTACAAAGGGTAAGCTCTGCCTGTTATACTAATGGATCTGTGTATCAGACTTATTCTAGTGGTGATCTGAAACTTCCCATTGTTCTGGACTAAATGGAGAAAAAACATATTATTTTGATTTGTCAGCTAGACACAGAAATTTAAACAAACAGTTGAATGACAGAGTACTGACATTTTATAACTAGTTAATATATACTGTAGAAATTGACTGTACATCAATCAGCACTGTGGACAAAGCTGTCTTATGTGTTTTAGAATACAAGGGGTTGGACTGTTCCAGGTTTGTAAAATTAAACAAAAAGCAACTAAGTGGATTATGAATAAAAAAATAATTTAAGAATTAAAAAAAAAAAGTTTTTTAATGGGTAGTTTCAGTATCTGAGCCCTTACTTAAAAAAAGGCCAGGCATGGGGCCCATAGTAGAAACAAAAAGTTTATGTTAGAGATAAAGCTTGATACACAGATCCGGTTCTTTTGACCACGCTGTTTTAACATTCTAACCCTCTGTCATCTTATTTCCCCTGTCTTTTTCTCCATCTTTTTTTCATACTGGGGTGGTCCTGCGGTTTGCTGTGTTGGTATGCGCAGAGTCCTTGTTATCTTTGGGTATACAGTTATGAACTTGGAGGAAGCTGTTATCCGAATTATAAGTGGCTGTAGGGGTCCCAGCTGACTTTAAGGGGTCTCGGCTCAGCGTGTACATGGAGATTTCAGTAGAAGGGAGGGTGTTGAAGCCCTTAAGCCCTACAGGGGAGGCATCACGGGAGTGTGATGGCTCTGTTGACCGAGAACTGGAACGGCTGCGCCTCTGATAGCGATAACGATAGCTTGGGATTCGTGTGATTGCAGAGGACTGGAGGTAGTCCGTGGCCCGTGCTGTGGCCCTCAGCTGTTTGTGTCGATCAATGAACATGTGGACGGCCAAAACTCCCACCATTTCTGCAATAATGAAGGAAAGAGCCCCAAAGTAGAAGGACCATCCATAAGAGTAGCTGTTTTTCTTGGAGTCACTCTTGGAAGGGTCACCAGCATTGGCTGATATGTAGACAATGATGCCAATGATGTTGCTCAAGCCTGTTGACCAGGAATAAGAAAATAAAACAGTGAGGATGGAAAATAAACATTGGCAAAAAGGCCAAAGGAAATGATTTACAAAGTCATTGTAAAAAGCATCAAACTATAGAGGAAAAATGCATGAACGTGGAATATGCTAGCTATAACAACTGAGAATGCAGAGGTGCATGGAGGAGATTTAAAGAGAAATGATAAAAGGAAGAATCAAGTCAACTCATAAACAAATGAATCAAAATAATAATATATGAAAGCATAACAATGATCTTGGCAATTACCTTTCAAAAAAATATTCAAATAGTTGTATGAATGTCAGTACTATTCTAATGTAATTTGACATGTTGACCACAGACTTTCAGGATAAAGCTGAAAGACAATTCTGAACCAATAATATAATTAATTGCTAAACATGAAAGCACCTATACCACATGATGCCTTTAAAAACTACAGTCCCAGGTGTGAACCTTGTAATTTAAACATGTATAATGTAATTTTATATGTCGGGTTAATTGAGCTGCACTTAAGAAAAATGTTGTTAAAAGCACAAGTACTGCCCACAGTTTGCCATGTTTATTTCCCATAGCTCTAGATTTTCTCTTTGCATGCTGTACATAAGGGCTATGGTCAGATTGTTCCACCATAGGACTCTTTGGTGAACCCCAACACGACTGGGATCAGGCCTCAACCTGAAAAGCATGGTAAACAATGGGTAGTTAATCAATGTTCTGTTAAAAGGTGTGACTTATTGAGCTGCTTTTTCTGTGGGCCCAAGATGCCCTAGTCAGGCAATGATGAGAGAATCTACAAATCATTAACAGCAAGTATTTATTGTCCTATGAGTAAATTTTGCTAAGTGTCTGTTAAATGTGATGCAAGTGTTAATAAGGGAATTACATTACCAACCTATTGTTAATTCCTGATACAAAGGATTCTGGGTACCAAATAACTTCTATAAAATGGCATGTAAGAGAATAGCTATTATAATTTTTGTAGCCATATTAGGGCCAGACTTGTATAAGAATCTAGCTGAATTACAGACTCTGATCATCCATAGAACCTTTAATAAAAACATCTATCCTTTATTGCATTACCTGCAGACACAAAGAAGATGCCAGCGCTCAGTATAATGTTATGTCGGGTCTTGTAGAATTCACTGGCTGCAATGCAAAGCCCTCCCATAAAGAGCAGAATCACACTGAGAATTGGGAATATACTGGAAGCCCTCACAGCTCCTGTGGAAAAAAACAGTGAAAGAATTATGCTTATTTTCATTATTCCATGGACAGTGCTGATTTGCTTTGTGTGTGAAAACAAACAACAGTAGAGGGTACAACAGAAATTCAACTGTTTTTTTCTGTGGTATATTGCCGAACACTTGACTTTTTTTTTTTTTTTTTTAATAATAAATTTTTATTTGTTTTTTTCGTAATAATAATTTCACATTACATCCATAACGATTCAGTATAACAATTTTTCATGATCACATATTAAAAGGAAAAGGAACATAAAAAGAAAATATCTCGATGCCAGCTTTTACATTGTTTTGGTTAATACACCTTATTATTTTTTTACAGGAATTCTGTATTTAATAAAACTTGATTGGAATAAACTTCCTGCTATGTGTCAGTGTTATTTCTCTCTTTCCCACCTTCCCCTTCTCCCCTCCCCTCCTTGAGGGAAGCCAATCCCCCTTCGGATCTATTAGGTATTGTTTTTTCATCTGAGTGTATTTGAATATTTAGCTGGCTGAAAGTCATGTAAAGAGAATAAAGGATAGAGCGTATAAAACATACGGACAGAGAGAGAGAGAGAAAAAAAAAAGGGGGGGAAATAACGAAGTTGGTTTTTCTTTCGGGAGTATTTAGCAGTCTTTAAGTATGAGGTTCTATAGTATCGAGAAATTGCATTCACGGCAGCCACAGTAATTCAACTTCATATCTGTTATCGTTCAAGAAGCTTCTTATGTTTTCCGTAGTAAGGGCGAAATTTATTAAGCCCAAAAAGACTCGATTGGAGTCTTTTCGGGCTTAATTTGCTCAGTCCCGATTTCCATAATATGGAAATAGGTGTTTCTCAATTCCTATAATCTGGAAATCGGGTATTTGTACCGATATGTACATAAGTTATTTTCCATAATGTGGAAATCGGGATTCTCGCGGGAGGCTAACCTCCCACGAGAAAGTTGGAAAGACCAATGGCGGTCTTTCTGACTTTTATACATTCCGCCCTATGAGTCCAGTTTACTTTGTTGATAATTTGGGCCAGATTCCATAAGCCCTGAAGCCTCACGGAAATGCCTTTGCGAAGTCATTTCCGTGAAGTGCATGAGGCGCGGCTGCTCAAATAGTCTCGGTCGCGCTTCATGCACTTCGCAAAGGCATTTCCACGAGGCTTCGGGGCATACAGAATCTGGCCCTTAGTGTTTCCGCAGGGAGAGTGTTTTTATTCCAGGAGGCTGCGAGAGTAGATTTAGCTGCAGTTAATATGTGTTGTGCCAATATTTGTTAATTTTTGGATTAAATTTCAGGTATCTTTGTGCCTAAAAGGAATGTTTTGAGGTTTTGTCGGAATTGTAGTTTTAAATATTGAGCTCAATATGTTTGCCACCTTTTCCCAGAATTCCTGTGCCACTCTGCAGGACCACCAAGTATGTATAAAAGTACCCTTTAGACCACATTTACGAAAGCAGAATGAGAGACAACTATTCTTCCATATGTTAGCTAGTCTGGATGGTGTATAATACCACCTATAAATGATCTTGTAGGCTCTTTCTTTTGTAGTTGCACAGATTGATGACTTATGTGTAGCGGTCCATATTTTAGGCCAAGTTTGTTCTGTTATCTCCATGTCTAAGTCCTTTTGTCCACTTTTCCATGTATGGTTGATTAATTTTTGTAGTAGCGCTTGATATATTGAAATATATAGTTGATATAAGGTGAGGCAGTAAGATGGGACCGTAGCAGAGATTTTCAAAGTATGTTGGTGTCTGGAGAGTTAGGGTTTTTTTTTTCTTAATTATATAATCTCTGATTTGGAGGTACTGAAAGAATTCTTTGTTGTTTAATTCATGTTCGCCCTTTAGTTCTGTAAAGGATTTGAATGTTTCGTTTGTGTAAAACTGGTGTAGAGATGTTAGGCCTTTGTTTATCCAGGGTTTATATTGTTTGGGGTCGCAACCTGGCGCAAAATCTTTATTTAGGAATATGGAGTGGTATTTTGAGTTGTGTGGGTTTAGATTTAGTTTTTTGTACCAACTGTCCCAGATTTCTATAGTTGTGATTGTAGTTGGATATAGATTTTGAAGTTTGAGTCTGCTTTGTGGTGGAATCCAGTAAAGCTGAGATATGTTTGTGGGTTTGCATGAGGAGTTTTCTATTTGAATCCATTGCATTTGTGAGGAATGGTGGGCCCTTACTATCATAGTTAACATAGACGAAATATAGTATTTGTCTATGTTCGGGACCCCCAATCCCCCCAGGTTTGTTCATAATTGAAGCTGCGATTCTCGTTTTTTTGCCATTCCAAATGAATGTTGTGATTTCTTTTTGCATGGTTAATGCCACTGACTTTGGGAAGACTATTGGTAGTGTTCTAAAAAGGTATAACAGTTTAGGAAGTATTGACATTTTGACTGCTGCTATTCTACCGAACCATGATATTTGATATTTAGCCTAGGTTGCTAGATCTTTTTTTAATTTATTCAGCATTGGAGGATAGTTTGCTTGGTATAATGTATTAAAAGTGTTCGAAAGGTGTATTCCCAGGTATTTAATGGTATTTCTTTGCCATTGAAATGGGAAACTTGCTAATTGTTCCTGGAGTGGGTTGGAGGTTTGTGGCCAAAGCATGGCCTGGGATTTAGATTGATTAATTTTAAATCCTAAAATGTTTTGAAATGTGGAAAGAGTTTTGAAAATGTTGGGTAATGAAATTAGAGGTTGACTTAATGTGAGTAATATGTCGTCGGCAAATAGAGAAATTTTATGTTCTATTTGGTCTATTGTTATTCCGTGGATGTTTCGGTCATATCTGATTTATTGGGCTAAAGGTTCCACTGATATGGCAAACAGCAAGGGAGACATTGGGCAGCCCTGTCTGGTTCCCCCTAAAATGTTAATATCTTGGGATTGCATTCCAGCTATTGTGACATTACCTATAGGAGAAGCATATAACTGTCTAATCACTTGGATCTAGTTTTTTGGGAAGTTTAGTTTCTGTAGTAATGTGAACATATAATCCCAGTTGAGGTGATCGAAAGCTTTTTGAGCATCTAGTGAGACTAATATATACGGAGTCTGGGATTCTTGTGCACTATGTTGTATATTTATGATTTTTCGTACATTATCCCCTGCTGTTCTTGCTTGGATAAAGCCTGCTTGGTCGGGGTGTATTAGCTTTGGAAGCAGGGGGGCAAGACTATTGGCTAGTATTTTTGAGTACAATTTTAAGTCTTGGTTGATTAGCGAGATAGGCCTATAGCTCTCACAGTTGAGAGGGTCTTTATAACACTTGGCTTTTTAATTAATTTGTTGCTGGTTTGGCTTTTTAAAGGTGTCTTCCTTCCTCTATAGAACTATTTTAATATAATATTTTAGATAAATGCTAAATTCAGCAAAGTGCAGTGCTATAGATTGGGAGCCTGCTTGATGTTCTCCCTGCTTGAGAAAACCTTTATTTATGTTAGATAAAGGAGTAATGTAATGTAGTAGTAACTGGTTAGTGCGGGGGAATTCTAAATACTAGTTTTGTATGCTTGTGATATTATACTTGTATTGTGTAATATACTTTTCCCATGTCTGTATTATATTTGTATTGCTGAATTGCACAGTGCTGCATAAATTTGTGGTACATTATAAATAAAATTATACATACATACATAAATACTATTTTTAAATGCACTTCCAATAGACAGTGTATTTTGTGCTCCATATGGAAAGTACTTACGGAGGAAATATTCGGCAGTATCTGCTTCATAATCTGCATCCTCCGGAAAGTGGTCAATCTGTTTGCACACGCCCTTAAAATTACCTAAGGGGAGAAAGAGAACAGTGAAAACTTTGCAGGGTATTTTGGTATTCATCATCTGCCAAGTTGTGTGTCATTTCCATCTGTTAAATCTTGGTATCTACATGTAACTATATTACTAAAAATTAATAACTAAAATGGAAGTCATAAAGCTAACTCTAAACTGAACAGGCAGTCTAGTAATGGTGGCCTTCTTTAGTATAAATAGTTACACAGAGAAGCTATGGCCACCCCACATTGAGGTATTGACTAAAAGCACAATAAACAATGTATTACATGCAGCCATAAGTATCCAAACAGCCCAAACCAACAACAATGCATTCAAAACAAACAACCAGAAGTTATCTGAACACCATCCCACTTAACCCACTGTGCAGTCAGCCACTTGGCAATTGAGGTAGGGAGAATGAAAGGGAGTCTGTAAGACCTTGCCATGAAGTAGATGCCGGCATGCTCTGTTGCAGGGTGGGGTTATTGGTTCCCCAGGACTCTGAATAATGGCACAAAAATACTTAAAAATTGAAACATTTGTAGCAAAGAAAAAAAGTGCTTTACTTCATTGACAATTATGCCTTAAATTATTGAGCAGGCCCAAAGTAGAGGAGTAAACCAGACCTCTAGGTGGCTGGCTACAACTAACACTTAGGGCCTCATTGACTAAAGGCTGAATAGTCATGTAAAGCTCTGAATTTTCATTCATTCACCACTTCCCCATGTTTGCTTATTGATCAAACTCTGCACAGGTACTTCAACTATTGACAAAGTGGTGAAGTCTGTTACAGTGGTGAATTCAACAAGGTGTAGTGTTCCAAATTCACCTGTTTGACTACGCCACATCAGAGTGGTGAATTGGGGGTTTGATGGCAGGACTCCGTTGTGGCATAAGGCGACTATTCATTCAAAAGTAACAATGGTGACTACAACTAAATTAGTCTACTACTTAATATGAACTAGGGACAAGGTGACATAGAAACAGATGCATTATTTACTTATAAACAGTTAGTGGGATATAGTGAGGTTGACGTCACTGGAGGAATTCACATCATCCTTCGCATGACTTTGCATCTTTCTTCTATTCAACTGACTTTGCTACACTATGCATGCAACTGCATATTTATCAATAAAAATAAGTGAATTTGTGACTAGTTTGGCAATGCAACTGGAATTGCTGACACGTGAATTCATCCTTTAGTCAGTAAGTCCCTTACTTCACTACGTGGACATCACTGTGTAGGAAACTTTATCTCTCCGTGCCTAACTAAACAACACACTGGTCAAGAACTGTGCACCGAAATGAGTGGATTTTGTTTTAAACTGAGGATCTGAAACCCATGTTAAGGTTCTAAGGCAACTTTTTGAACGATCAGTTCTGACTTGAGTTTGATGATTGAAAACTTTCACTTAGCATACCCATACAACTTGCAAAGCCTGTCCAGGCTAAGGATAAAATATATTGCCCGAGTCTAATTTATGTTTCAGTACCATTATTATTTGTGGCCAGTAAAGGTACTTAAATAGGATATTATGTCAAAATTTGCTTTCTGTTACTTCAATAGTAACAAAAATATAAAACATATAAAATATAAAACAGTAGAAAAGCAATACAATTAATGAATTTGACTCTGTAAATAACATTTTTACCATGCCAATTCTAAAGGGAATTATTATTTTTTGGGTGTTACTGGTTCTGTAACTGGAAAGGTTGGGGTGATAACATTCCTTTAAAGCTAACTCTACCAAGAATATCTTATGCCAGTTTCACTCATGCTGAGTCCCAACTTATTAGATGACATTTGGGCTTTTCTTCTTGAAGCCCTTTTCTCTGATAAGCAGATACTCTCAACTATACAATCTCTAGTTCTCAGTTTCTTCAGTTTCTGCTAAGATGTGCTTAGCTAACTGTTTAAAACATGTCATCCATGGACTCATAAATCTCAATCAAGTCATTTTAAACAGAGAAGAGAAGAATGAAACAACACTGTATGGTAGATAAAAAAGATAAGACTCTGTTTCAATCAAAAAAAAGTGCCACAACCTAATACTGCATCCTCTTAACTGATGCAGTGAAAAGGTCAGGAGAATATCTTCAGCTGGTTTGTCAGAATGAACATTCTAAAGATAGATGCCCTTCCCAGGCTCCTATGCACATCTCAGACTAAACCATGAAGGGTTCAACTGGTCCAGTATGTTTATCTGTAAAGGGAAAACTAAGCTCAATCTTTATTATTACATTTTGACAAGACTCAGAATCAATAGAGTATAATTTTTTTTTCCCCAAAACTTTAAAACATTAGAAGGCCACACCAACCATAGACACAAAGTATGTGAAACTGGGTTTATTTTGTTTTGCAGTTTACATATCTCCCAACCTCACTGATTTTTGATTGGCTACTACATTCTGATTGGCTGGGCGCCAGTGCGTAGCCTGTTATTAGATACCGGGCCAGGGGAGGATGGGGGGGGGATTCTCCAATGGGGACAGGGACTTGGAACTTAGGAATAGGGACCCGGGATCGGGCACAGGACATGAAAAACGGGACTGTCCCTTGGAGTCCAAGACACTTGGGAGATATGCAGTTTAAAAAAAATCAGAACCCAGAACCAAAACCCTTTTGCAAAAATCAAAACATAAACAAAACCAAAAGCCTTCAATAGAATGAGAACCAGAACAAAAGCAAAACATGGGGATCTGCCCACATCTCTACTTATTATTAGCCTTATTCCAAGTATAAACTGTAATTTAGCCTAATCAATAAACAGATGTATTTACTGATAAACAAGTCTTATGCTATAATCATTTTAACATTATTATAATAATATATTTTCTCCTCTCCCCTTTGTTCAGGAATGACTTTACCTTACCACTGTATCACCCTTCCTTTAATGCTGGCACCAGTTCTTAAAGAGACAGTAACTACAAAAAAAACTTTCAAAACGAAATGTGGTATTTTTATATTCTTATATATATTTGTTCTGCTATAGTGCCCAGTTTGTGATTATGTATCATCTAAACTTCACTTAGAAAGATAATGGTTGAGTAGTTGTTTATGTGACAGCTAACAGATATTTTCACACCTCAATTTGGTAAGAAAAGGAAAAGCTAAAATAATCAGGTATTTGGCTACAAATAAAGCATTTTAATAGAACTGGATATGATTAACAAACACATCAATTGTAAAAAATTATTTTTACTTTCTGGTGTAACTGGTTCATCTTGTCTACGATTATTGTTAGAGTCAAATAAAAATTGAAATATTAAATACAAGAGTAATAAGCGATATTAAATAAAGGTTGAAATAAATTAAAGAAGGTCTAGATATTTTTAAAAAAAGAGGAGAAGAAGAGAAAAAGTGGATTGTAGTAAAACGGCGTAGTAAGGCACTACTGGGCTTAGATGGAGAAGTGCAGGTTGTGGAAGGAAAAAACAGACTGTAAAGAGAAAATAAAGGCTGTAATAAAATGTGAGAGGAACAAAAGGGTGAAAAAATGGTGGCATGTAAAAACAGGCTGTGAAAGGAAAAAAAGGTATAAAACTAGAGTGTAAAATAATAAAACAGCTGTGAATGGGAAAATGCTGTGATGGAAAAATGGAATGAAACAGGACTTCACAATTTAAAAGATCTGAAACTACAGCAGCTTCTGTAGTGTGTGCCTCATGCCACAATCATTCATTACTTCCTGACAGGAAAATTTCCATTCAAACCAAGTGACCAACGGATGTCCATCAATAGTAGGTTTGCTGTTAATCTCATGTCTCTCTTCTCCTATCAAGAAGATGGACAGAACTCTGTGTAAATACCACAATAAAATGGCAGATTTTACTGCACATGTTAGACAAAGCTGAGTAAGAAAAGAGCAGTCTTACTCCTCTTCATCTACATTACGCTCATCAGTGCAAGCTCTCCTTAAAGCATCCAGCAGAACTGTCCTCCAATAGTCTTCATATACAATAGGATATGCTGCATTAATCAATGAGTTTCATATCTCATTATGTGCAGAATCAGGAAATTTGTTCCAGGAACTCTCTCTGTCAACAAATAATTTCACTCAGGACTTTTCACTGGTACATTGAATATGTAGGGATCAAATGTCAGTTTTGTTATTCATGATTTTACAGAAAACATATTATATTTTAGGGTCATATTTATCAGTGTGAATTGTCCCATAAATTTGTGAATTTGCCACAATTCAACAATTCCCAACTATCACTTATTCAGCAAGGAATGTATGTATGTATAATTTTATTTATAAAGCACCACAGATTTACGCAGCGCTGTACAATTCAGCAATACAAACATAATACAGACATGGGAAAAGTGCATTACAC
>JAKJJM010021813.1:0-11174 GCA_021901965.1 Pipa carvalhoi | reverse complement strand
GCACCTTGCTGTTATCCCGTGCCAACCCCACTGTGGTAAGAGAATCCACTATTTCTGTTTTGCACTTCTCCTGCACTAACTACAATTGTTCCTGTTTCAGTACACCTCAGTGCTTCTAGAGGTGTAATGGACTCTGGGTGCTCCAGCTCCTTTAGTGGCATCCAGTCCCATGGTCCCCCCTTGTGTGTGTTTCCCTTCATCCAAAGTCACAGTTTTCGTTACAAGCACGATTTCTCCCGCATTCATGTGACAGCACCTCAGTGTTAACCAGCACCATCTCCCACTGTGGTAAAGAGTGTCCACCCCATACCCTTTCATGTTTGTACCTGTGTTTTCAAATGCCTCTACAGGTAGTGCCTCTAGAAGGTGTACCAACTTGTACCTGTATTCTTCATGTTTAATACGCCTCAGTACTGGGCTCTGGGTATGCTGTATTTTCTCTAGTGGTGACCCAATTCTCATGGTACCCCCTTGTGTGTTCCCTGAGATCCATGACATCTAGGTCCTAAGTATGAGCAATCAAAGTTTGTAGTAGGAGTGATCGAGGTCCTATGTACGAGTGATCAAGGTTTGTAGAATGAGCACTTTTGCAAACTGGTTCACTCAACTGTGCTCTTCCTCCCTCAATTTTCAAACAACACAAAAGTTTGGAATAAACACTAAGTTCCAGAATGTTGGAAATTGGCAGGGAGAAATTCTACAAAGATGCTATTAAAGGATCTATAGCCTCTATCAGATGCTATAAAAGATGGTAAGGATGAGTTAGAGCTAGCAGATGATGGAGGAGTGTTGGAATTATGTGCTTTAGAGGGTATAACAATGAGAAGAAAAAGAAGTGAACTAAGTAATGCTGTAAGAATAAAGATTGTAAACAAGGAACATTCATTCTCAAGAAACCTTCATTCTGTATTGCCTGAAATCTTGTCCATTTAAACAGACTGTTAATCCAATAGAAAAAAAGTATCTCCAAGCACTGTAATAGCCCACCACTCATCTGCAGGAGAGTATCAAAATATGTAAATGTGCGAGAGTGTGTTTGAGAGTATTTTCCCCTAAAATTTTCTATTTTTTAAATTGGGGCATCTAAATAGTCCAGGGCATCTTAAAGTAAAAAAAAATATGGTATATATATATATATATTTTTTTAAAATAAATTTAACTACCTGTAGTGACATCTGTTCAGTTGGTTGGTACAGATCTTGCATTATGAACATACATATATCATCTCTATTACTCTGACAGCTAAATTTAAACCGCAACCTAGAAACATGTCCAATTAAGGATCTAGAAGTCCCTGTTGATTTCCTCAGAGAAGACGGTGAGAATGTACCAGGGGTCACAGCTACTTTCCACTGTCCCTTCTGCAGTTTTAAAGGTGATTGATGCAAATATATATGGCAGCATAACCTTCTTTTTTGTAAAATTGATGAGATTTTTTTTTATTTCGCTTACTCTTGAAAAGTTAGTTTATTCCTTCCTGATTAATTTTCCACCATCCTAACTAACATTTTGAACATCCCCAGACTAACTAAATTATACATTACTACTTAATGTTATAGCGAATCAAAAGTAAATGTTGATATATCATATAAAATAACTGATGTTCTATGATATGTTTATTAAACTTACCCCTCTGTTATTTTATACTGTTATAGGGAAGAGGAATTAGTAATATTTTTGACAAGTCAAGTTTTATTAAAAAAACAGAATTTTCAATGCAGAAACCGTTTTTTTTTTTCTTTAAAGCAATGTATCATTAAGTTATAATTCATAAGGCTTTAATCATGTAATATGCATTAATATTCAAATAAGCATATTCTTTGGGGAGAGCAACATGCCTGAAGGCGATAGCATATGTTAACTCTGTAAAAAAAATGTATAAAATGATGTAACACTGAGGCTAAATCTACACATTCAGATCTGTGCATTTGCTCACGCACATGCAAATATGCACACTTTGCATATCAAAATTGCCTAAAATTATACATAGATTCAGAATAATTTAGAGCTATTTTATACTCGGAACTCTCTGCCAAGATGAAAAGAAAACACCTAAAGAATGTTTATTGTAAAATACATTGTTGTTGTATAACAACTTTACAAATCTTTCATTAGCAAACAGTACAGTACGGAATAAGGAAGGGGTCAGACTGTGCGCTGCGCTTTTAGAAAATCGCTTCCTGAAAATACATCAGCAAACGCTGGTTGGTGTATCTTCGGGACGCGCTTTTCTATTGTACTTACCAGACGCAGCATGACTGCTCCTTCTGCATTCCCGGCTCTACCTATCTCTTCGCATTGTTCGCTTTGCGTCCCTACTTTCACCAACAACGCGAGATGAAGCGTTCTGACAGTGTTGCAGCGTGCGGTCATGCTAGTGTGATCGGATCAGGTAAGTAGAATGGGGGTTTGCGACAGGCTTTTTTCTTTTTCTTTTTTATACCTAAATAAGCAAAATAAGGATTTCTGGTATAGAAATAACATCTGTACTAGCACTAGCTTATTATTACCCAACACTGTATTATATAAATCTTGATTATAGAGAGATATGGCAGTTCTGACTATGAAGTAATTCTGCATCTATACATATACAGCACTATATGTATTAGTTATTTTTTTCACAGTATAATACAAGGATCAAAGACAGTGATGAAAACAAGAAATTCTATGTCTGTGGATAGCGCAATGTTTTAAAGTGGTGGGTGTGCAGATATTTAGTGAGGTAAGAGAATGAGAAGTGTTCTATAAATGGAGAGAGGCTAAGAGCAAGAGGGAGAGAGATTGTTAGTTTGGGATCAAGGGTAGCCTTCTTTAGTATAGGCTTCAGACAGACTTACTTGAGCAAAGAGGTCAAAACCTCAGACATCAGGGAGGAACTGAATATTTTAGCTACAGCTGAAACAAGACGGATGCACACTGCAAAAGTCTGAAGTGAGTATTGCAAAGTCAGCAATTTTGTGGTTAAAAAATGGTGATAATTCTAATAAAACAGGTGGCACAGATCAGGATATAAGAAGGTGAATGTTCAATGTATTACGTTTTGCTGTTTTATTTTGTTTGGTAAAAGCCGCCCCCCCATTGATACCCTGTCCTTCTTGCCTGTTTGCATGATAAGTCAGAGTAAAACCATCATCCTAACTTTTCAGTGCAATAGCTTTCTACTTAGAATTAGACATGGTGTGCCCCACATGCAGTATGCAATGTTTTTTATAGTAGTGATGCATTTGTCTGTATAATGACCAAATTATTAAATACAAATCAGGTAGGCTTTATATTGGAAAGGCATGCAGGTGACAACACCAGGAGAACAACTGATCTGATTGACTTTTTCAAATAAAATACAGGAATCAATGATTTTATTAGGTCTTGCTGATGGAAAACCTTTGATTGCTTTGGAAGGCCCTTTATGCATGCTGTCTTTCAATTGAAGGGATTTGATGGTCCATATTATAAAGCTTCCATACAGCTAATAAATGCCCAGGGGACCTCACAATATTCTTTAAAGTTTTAAATGTCACCAGATAGGGATTCCCTGCTGTCATCTCTAGTGCTGTATGCATTAAAGCCCTGCTTATAGCCACTTAGCCATTAGAAACAATTCAAATATATTGGGGTAAGCTATTCTGGATCTAAATGCTACTTATCCGAATTTCTGCCATAAATCTCATTGACTCTATTACTTTGAAAACACTTCTGGTCAGTGATTTTTTTGCGCCGGTATGCGACAGTACGGTGTACCGGAAAATCTGAAGACTTACATAGACTTTTTACAATCCCAAGATTCCGCGGGGCTGCTACTGCCTCTCTGCCTACATGGGCGTACCGGCAAATATGAAATGTGTACCGGCAAATATATTTTCACAAAAAAAGCACTGCTTCTGGTCCATATTGTTATTCTTAAAAACTTAGGGCCTTATTGACTAAAGGTTGAATTCACCTGTTGAATTCACCTCGTTACAATTCGAATCGACAAAATAATCGTTAATCCACTTATTATTATTGACTAAGCTGAGAATAGACTTATCGAACAAGCATACAGAGATGATTACAATCACATATGTAGTGTGTAGATAGAAATAGAATGAGAAGTCATGGGAAGTGAGGCAAATTCGACCAGTGAGGTGCAGTGACATCAGTCTCACACTGTCCCGCTAACTGTATTCTGTGAATATTCTATTTCTATATCACCTTGTCCCTAGTTTATGTTATCATTTAGTCACAGTCGCCTTTGTTACTTTTGAAGAAATAGTCACCTTACATAACACTGGAGCCCTGCCATGAAACCCCCCAATGCACCAGTCTGATGTGGTGAAGTCACACAGGTGAATTTGGAGTAGTTCACCTAGTCGTATTCACACTGGAGCCCTGCTATCAACCCCCAAATGGCAAAGTCAAACAGGTGAATTCGAAGAAGTACACCTAGTCACATTTGCTCCTTAACCACACTCCACTGCTTAGTCAATAGTAGAAGTGCCTGTGCATGCACACACAAAGTAATGTGAAGTGCTCCATAAGATCGCGACTATTGTAGTTGGCCAAATTGGTCATGTATTCAAGACAATGTAGAGTTTACTCAATGAACAAGAACAAGGGGTAGTGGCTAATAGATGTAAATTTAGACCTCTGTGCGACTATTCAGCCTTTAATCAATCAGGCCCTTAATGTTACAAGTAATCTCTCTCAAGTGAGCTTTTAGTCCAGATATGTGTCTAATTTAGAGCTACTCATCTGAAACATCTTGTCTTATTGTACTGTTCTCAATCCCTAAATAAATGCTTCTTGATGCAAAAGTCAGTGGCTCCTCTACATTTTTAACACCACCATTCTTATCTCTTCTTAACAGTCATTCAGACTGAAATCTATGCCAGTTACTCTACAGCTCTGTAAAAAAGCATAATTGTGCTATCTGCTGCAATCTAAGCTACCACTGCACACCTCATATTTAGGCAACCAACGATTCTTAACTTCAATGAAGCAAAAATGGATAACTTCTGGTCCTTTTTATGCAATCGCAATTTATGACCCGTTAACTCTTTCCACTCATACTAAGCTCTCAAGCAAAAATATCCATACTCTTAGGGCCTTATTGACTAAAGGAGGAATTCACCTGGCTACAATTCCAGCTGCATTGACAAAATAGTCGCAAATTCACTTCTCCTTATTGATGAAGCTGCGGGTAGATTTGTCGATCGGGTGGACTGCTACAGATACAGTTGCATGTGTAGTGTGGTGAAGTCAGTCGAATAGAAATAGGATGCGATGTCATGCAGAATGATGAGAATTCCTCTAGGGAAGTGCAGTACTGTCATCCTCACCATATCCCACTAACTGTATATAAGTGAATATTACGTCTGTTTCTATGTCACCTTGACCCTAGTTCATGTTAAGTAGTTGCCTTATGCCACATCGGAGCCCTGTCATCAACAGTATGATGTGGCGAAGTCAAACAGGTGAATCTGGAGCAAAATTGTTAACCCCATGATTACATGTCATTTTGGAGAGCTACTCTAAACAATCAATAGCATGCAATTTAGGAAAATGTCATCTGCTTTCATGCAGTACTGAGAAAACACAAGATATTAGATAACTGGTATATGACTCCTAGGAAATATCACTATATATTTTATCATACTCATCTCAGTGCTGTAGAAACTGCTGAGAAACAGGTACTTAAACACATGCTATGGGATGAAAATTAAAAAAAATATATATTTTGGTATGATGTGCCCATTTTTACTGTTTTCCACTTTACTTCTGAACCCAATCTTTTTTGTACTTGGCAAAGCAATATCTACAGTGTCTAAAAATACAATTATTAGCCAACTAGGTATCATTGAGGTGATTAATGCCAGGAATGGAAAACTACACAATTTTCCACTAGACTGAATTTAAAAAAGAACATTTAACATATTCATCAAACTGAACTACTGTTAGCATGTTTCAATAGTACAACAGATTCCAAAACATCTAGGGCCTTATTGGCTAAAGTGTGGATTCACCTGTCAAATTCACCTCTCTACAATTCGAGTCACATTGCCAAAAATAGTAACAAATTCAACTTCCCCTTAGTCATGAAGCAGACTTGTTGAACAACAATGAACAATGTTGAATGTATAGTGTGGCGTAGTCCGTCAAATAGAAGTAGGATGCAAAGTCATGTGAACTCATGCGAATTGCTCCAGTGAAGTGCAGTGATGTCATACTCACCATATCCCTAACTGTACATAGATAACACATCTATTTCTAAGTCTATTTCTATGTCATCTTGTCCCTAGGTCATGTTGTCACTTAGTCGAAGTTGCCACTGTTAGTTTTGAATAGTTGCCTTACACCACACCAGTGCCCTGCCATCAACCCCACAATTCGCTGCTCTGACATAGAGAAGTCAAATGGGTGAATTCGGAGCAGTAAACCTACTCAAATTCACACCATCGACAGACTCCATTGCTTGCTAAATAGTCAAAGTACCTGTGCATGCACTCACAAAGTGATGCGAAGTGCTTCGTAAGATCATGGCTATTGTAGTCACCTGAATAGACACATATTCGCCACATTGCAGAGTTTGCTGAATAAGTGACCATGAGGAAGTGTGAGCTATACACGACTATTTGGACTTTTGTAGATAAGGCTCCTCCTTGGTTTAAATTTGATAACACATAATATATATATAACCTACTTTATTAACAATCTTTTATAAAGGTTATGCATTTTTTTATTCTACTTTTCTCTGGTCTAATTCTGGTTAAATGTTTCACATATAATTTATAGTTGTAGTTTGCTTATTTTTACTTTATACCAAAAGGAAACAAAAAGATTTGTAGAATACCAGGCAATAACAGGAGATACCCATAAATTACAATGTCATTATGAATGTAAATCCCAATGTTATTTATTCATGTGCTATTCATTAACATAGGTTTGAAGGGGTTATTTATTAAAGGGCAAATTCTACGAGCGTAGTGATATCGCAGGGATTGTTATATAAACAAGGTTGGAGAAGTCGCGAAAAGATGCAAATTCAGGCCTTTACGCGACTGTTCGCACTTTAATAAATAATCCACTGAATGCCAATGCAACTTAATAAAATAGAATAAAAATTTTTTTTTTACAATTACTGTATAATAATAAATGTCCTTTTAAATAAGGGTGGGTTCCTTTAGTGTTGCTGTCAGTCTACCTGCATAATTACCCTCTATGTCAACCCTGTGTATGACTTCCTAAATGCAGGAAAGTTATTAAGTAATATTTTGAGTCCCTAACAGGGACCTCTGTTAATCCTACAAATGTTCTGATTTGTTTATAAGAGCATGGTTACATATCTCACTCTTATGCCCAAGAGGGCTTTGCTGACCTGACTTCCTTACAAGCAATTCCTATAATAACAATTGTCTCTTTTTTTAAAGGTATGTTGAAAGGCATAGTTAAAAAAAAATCATAAATGTTTCAAAGGACATTACTCATACGTTTCATGAATATCTATCTATCTAGAAGGCTAAAGGGTTTTATTTCTAAAAGTGACACAACATTTAAAGAAGAACTAAAGTCTCATGATAAATCAGATTTGTTCAGTTAGCCCTCATGCCAGCATGCGTTATTTCACAAATACATTACACCATTTGTGGCATTATAACTCCATTCCCCTTCTGAGAAAACTTTTGTCCTGGGCACTGACTTCTTACAGAGCATGTGTGAAAACCAGCACAAGTTAATGCCTCATTGATATTCACAGTTTAGTGGACCCTATGACATTCCTCAACCAGTAAAAACCTATGTGTGATGAAGTGTCAGGATTCATTGGCATATTTATAAGGATCCAATATGGCAGGTATGAGATGCTAGCACCAGCATCTATATCTATATATATATAAGATAGTACTACAATCCAAAGGTACAGATTTGCCGCTTCATAATTTAGCAGTTTAGACTGACAGACTTTGTACTTTCAGCATATCAGTTATAGTTAGGGTACATTAGTTCTTCTTTAAGGGGGCCTTGGCCTTGTTTTGCTCTGAAGAAAGAAAGATGCTATCTGGTCTATACTCTCTGTGCATTTACATATGAACTGTATATTAAGGACTGTGGGGGTTACTGACCAAAGTCCGAATTGTCATATAAAGGTGTGAATTGACCAGCTAACGATGGTCGCACTCTACCCAATAGACGGCTACTGTCATGGTAGTGACTTTACTATGGGAATATTGTCACGGTCGCGACTTTACTATGGGAATCCCCAGTTTAGGCAATAAGGAGTAGAGAATCAGGGCGTAGCCTCCCGAAGTGATGAGAATTCACTTCAACAGCTGAATTCTCACTTTAGTCAATAACCCCCTGTGTCTGGTGCCCTACACAGAGTTTAGCTACTAGTGCATATAGGTGCCCTAAAGGCTTAGTTTTTTTTGTAATATTTGGATATATGTAATCACCATGGCAACATTACACCCAGGCTGGATTGTTTACATTGACATCACAAGGAAAAGCAGTTTAGAAATGTTTTAACAATTAAAGCAATACTATAATTCAAATTTTACATTTCAACTTTTTAAATAAAGTTCCTTTTTGTGAGGGTGGAGTGACATATAAAGATTCAGAATGTCCGCAGCTAGATGCTGTCAGAGGGCAGTGGGAAAATAAGTAGTCTCTAACACACAGTTCATAATCCTTTCATTTCTCTTGCTCAGGTTAAGATGCCCACAAAGAAACCATAGTTAGTACATTTTACCTGTAGATTGTTTGTGGTCTCACTAATTTTATGAGTAATTGTTTTTTTTTTGTTGTTTTTTTTTGTAGATTGTTCATGTTTTTATATTGCAAGGATATATGAAATTCTAGATAACATACAACGTTATGTGATTATTTGTCTATTTCATATGTGCTTCTTTGTCCATTATTTAAAAAAGAAAACAGCAGGGGTCTGGGAAATCAAGCATCAGCTATGCAACTGGAGGAGACAAAGCCACTTATTTTTGTGGGTTGTCTTAAGCAGTATGATTGAATTTATTATCAAGTAAATGGACTTACAAAACAATATGTCATATGACAACAAAGAAGAAGCAAACTATACATTTAAAATGGGAATTCTCTCAGGTTCTGTGGACAAAGGCAGCTTTTTTAAAGATGTGGTGTATGCCAAGACAAAGCCTTGAATTTATATTCCAGTGTTACACCCAGAAATGAGGCTAAGATTGTTTGACGGATGACACCAAATGCTCCTTTTAACAGCAACATTCTTCATCTCAAATGAGGATGTTTTGTTTTAGAAGATGGGGAAAGTGAGTTTTAGCAAAAGATGAAAGTTTTGGTCCTTCTAGTGAGTTTACTTTCTCTGTCTGGATTGTTTTAAATAATCTGTTATGTCATAACTGTCCAAAATTCTAATTAATGGTGGGACAAAAACGATGAAACAATGTGATGTGATGTCTAGACAACATGTAAATGAATACAGAAAATCATGTAGCAAATTCTGTTTTAATACAAATTAATCTGAATTTTGTTTAATCTCCAGTTATTAACTGATTAAATGTGGCTGTTGGTATCTACAGGGTGCTGGTATCCATCTGTGATTATTAGTGACATGACTTAATCACTTGTTCTTTGCTGATAAAATTTACAGCATATGTCACTGAAGTTGACTCTTCATATTCGCAAAAGAGATTTGGCGAGGAGGAGTTTATTCTCATTTTTAAATAAACATTAAATATATAAATGTATATCTATCTACCTATATCTTTTTGGATATAAATATTTGAATGCATATGTGTGTTTGTATGTGTATATCAATATCCGCCAATCTCCTTAACATAGAAACATTTTTTTTTAAATTTCACTTTACAATTTTATTTTTTTAGTATATCCCAGAGACTTTCATAAATATACGGAATTCAGTAGGAAATGCATGTTATTCGTCGGCCCCACTGATAATGTGTACTTCTCTATCTGATCCAATCTTACTGCTCTATTAAAATCACATTTTCCTTAGTAAACATTTCATATCTATAATACAATCTTTTTTTTCTCCTATATTAGTAGACTTCATCCTTAATCATTATAAGGAAACACAGCATACATACATGATAATTTGCAAACCACAAATACAAATACAAGGTTGCTATACTGAATACAGTCCTTTATGGACATTCTACTCATTGTAATAACGAAAGCTGTCATGACAGTGCTCTCTGCCTAGTATGATGCTCTAAACATTTCTGACAGCCTGCAGCTCATTAAGGGACAGTCATTTTGTTGAAATGTCTATCAGCTCACAGGGATGCACCACGATGAATAGGCCCAAAACAATACCCCCATTTGTCAGAGCATTAGCTTCTCTAATACATGATGAGACAATCAAGCCAAGCCGCCTTCAGCACAAAGACATAATTAATCAAATGGACAAATGTCTCAAAAATTGCTGTACTATGTTCTGTAGTGGACAAGGGTTACTATGGAAACAGTGGTGTTTGCATCATAGTTAATGACCGCTCTGTACAATGAAGTTCTAAAAACAACAACACGAGACATAAGAATAAGCAAATATTAACTAAAAGTGTAGTGCAGGTACTTCTGGAGTCAGTTTTCCAGCTGAGAACTTGAAATTACAGTTTAATAGGTTTTCAAATCCTGTAATATGTTTCAGTGGAAAATAAATATGTTTATAAAAGAAGTTACATTTTAAAGGTGCAGTGAAAAATTAAATGTATACGTGGCAGGCGAAATTAATTTAGTATCTAATGAAGTGTCAAGACTGCCAGCTTAACTTTACAGACAAATGTGGACATGTGACTAAATTACCAACGTTTTTGGGAACCATTCTCCATAGAAAATGTGGCTGGATGTGACTCAAAGCCAGACTTATCTTTTTATATGACTATATATGCATCTTATACATTCATTTAGTATGAATTTGTGAAAACTGGCCACGTTTCTAGCTTTGCATGTTAGACTATTATGTATGTATGTATCATTTTATTGACAGGTGTAGTGTGCAGTGCCATCTCTTTTACTCCATCAACAATACCTGTCCTTCTATTACCTTAAATAAAGACAAAATACCAAGAGAGTGGGTATAATGGGCCACAGCTTTATTTCCAACATAAAACATAAACTCTTTATTGGCAGAATTGTAAATGCTTGCCCCAGTCCTTGATTAGAATCCTTGATGGCTACCCCCTTTGCCACCC
>JAKJJM010021804.1:0-12473 GCA_021901965.1 Pipa carvalhoi | reverse complement strand
TCCTCAATTTCCCCTAACTCCGACTCCCACTCCGACTCCACCAAAATGGGCACCGACTCCACAGCCCCAGGGCTGTGGAGTCGGTAAGCCAAAGCCCCGACTCCTTAATTTCCCCTAACTCCGGCTCCGACTCCACCAAAATGGGCACCGACTCCACGACTCTGACTCCACAGCCCTGGTTATGGGGCCTTATTTTGATTAAGTAAGCTTATGGTGACAGTCTTATTCACATTATACACATATGTTTGATATTGTAAAATGTTATTGGATATGCTTTACAGAAGATGATTTTAGGGGTGGACCAAATAGACAATGTTTAGGTGTTATATGAGAATTTACATTAAATGATTTTGATGATAATATTTCTGGTAATTTCAGTAATAGTTGTTTTTGTTTAATAATGCTAAAATGCAAATTACATCAGATAGTAGTTTCATAGCCTTCAGAAGTTAGTTTATCCTACAGCCTAGCACATGTAGACCTTTAGTGCAGATAGTTAAGCCCAGGGATTAATGGTGAGATGCAGGTTTTTGGGGGATGTGCCCACACTTTATATAGCTGCGTTGCACCATCCACTGCATTTAGGTGACAGTTTGATTTGTTGATATTTCTCAGGGACATAGACTTCCTATGATGCAAACCAAGCTACTCTGCTTATTCAATCAGAGATCTGCATTTATTTGCAGGTAAACTGTAAGTGACCACATTCTGGTGTCATCCTTGTTAGGATGCTGTCAGATCCTAGCATACAACTTTCTAATGATAGAGATGCCTGAGTGTAACCACAGTTTCCTTGGAAAATTAGCGGGCTCAAGTCTGTCAGTACATGGTAATAATTCTCCCAAACTGTAAAAGTGCAGCGATATAAATTACTAGTGTGGCCTGGTGCTTTGTTGTGTATATTTTTAGTAGACTTGACTTTTTTTTTCAGTCTGTTTTATGGGGTCATAGTTCAATGTCATCACCGAACATTTTTTCTGTGTGTACTTGTGCATGAATGGGACCTGCTGTGCTGCTGTATCAACAGAGGTCTCTACATGGAAATTTATGGGACTTGACACTAAGCCATCATATACTGTAGAATCTACAGTTTGATACAGATGGTGCAAACTTGGGTACATACTGTGCTCACAGCTCACCACTAATATTAATGAAAATGGCAATGCTGTCTCTGCCAGATATTTCATTCAAGTCTATAGATATAGGATTGGTATACTAGATAGTTTATGAATAGCCTTTCATGGTCAGCTGTTACAATTGTTACATTTCTTAACCCACATTAGTTAAATTAAAAATGTTCTTGATTTAATTGTGCCTAGTACATTGGATTGTACATAATAAACGTGGTTGAGTACTTTCCCTTTATTATTTATTGAAAATTATGTAGTCTATTTGTTTTCCCTTTAAAGGGACAGTAATGCCAACAATACCAAATTACCTATATGCATGTGTAACTGCCTGTACATATCTGAAAATTCAGAAAGATTTCTAGAAAGTTTGATATTTTTTGAAGTTCCACTAAATACCTTGATACTGGGAGGGTGTCAGTTATGCAACAAATAAAAGATGTCATTATTCATCAAAAGTGAGAATTCAACTGTTGAAGTGAATTTTCCACTCCTCATTCATTAAACATAGGATTCACATAGCATAATCAGTAGCCTTTTTTGCATAGAGTGGGGTAGTCAGTCGGACAGTAGCAGAACTACATCAACCCCCTAATTTGTAACTTTAATTTGGCAAATGAAAATTGGCTTTGTCGAATTCGCTACTGTGACAGACTCTTTATGCTTGATGAATTGCCAAATTACTTGTGTACGTGCATGCAAAGTGCTCCATAAATCCGCTACTGTTGTGAGCCTCCGAATTGGTCGCATATTCACCACATCTCTGAGTTTGGAATATGAATATGCAAAGTTCGGGAAGCGGCAAATAAATGTGAATTCTGACCTTTACACTACTGTTCGGACTTTCATGAATAAGCCCCACAGTCTTTACACAGAACACTTGTTTTCATATCTGCATTTATAAATGTTCAGAAAATACCATACTACCTGTCTCGGTTTAACTATTTCACAAATTGCATTAGTACATCTGGTAATGACCAATAAGTAGTGTGTCTAACGCTCCAGTCCAACATGGAACCTCCTGCGCAAACACATATATATATATGAAAATATGGGGACAAAATATATTGTTTGCTTTTATATTTTACTGTATACAGAAAAAGAAACGCAAGCATTCCTAAAGACTGATGACACATGAGTATTTTCAATCCTGATGACTGGCCATAAGAATTAAATACGTAAATAGCAAAAATTGCTTCTGACGGCGTTTTCGCGTGTTAATTGCAGCATTATAAGGACAGTCACTGAAATGTTGACTGGTGTGAAAATCCCGCTGTGGCCCCCGGCCTAAAATTCATTTTTTGTAAAAAAATAAATAAATAAAAAATAAAATAGTTAAGGCGGGGTTCACACTGGCTCATTTTCAGCTCAGTTTGATAAATAGCATCCATTGTTTCCTGTCGGATAATCCATACAGGCTATTGTGTTTTGCACCATAGACAATGAGCCTAATTAAAAAAAAAAACTCAGCTGAAAATCAGCTTGTGTGAACCCAGACTAAATGCACAGTAAACTAAGTTAGTGTTGTAACAAAACAATAACATTCTGATTAAATCTATACCAAGCTCAGTAGACAGAATGTTAGTACAAATGGAACAGTGTTTGCTTTGTTTCAGTGAAAAATTGAATTGCTGCTTTAAGGCCCCTATCTGCTACATTTATAAAAGTACAGCAGGGACATTGCTTGTGTTGTATTTTAGACCCGTTTCTTCTTTAACAGGGTTTTTTAATTATTTTAGGAAGAGTAGGCCTTTTTTAATTGTCTACAAAGTTACAGATGCAGAAATGGGTTGAAGAAATAGTTTTACAAGTAAAACAATGTGTTTTTTTCATCAAACAAATTTGCAAAACAATCACATTTCATATGGTTTTAATTTCAAAAAGTGTCCCACACACAATAGCAGTTTAGCAGTGCTTAATAGCTAAACATTTGTTCAGTCCCTTGGAACTGTAAACTCCTGTGAACTTCTCATTGCACAAATTAAAGTCTTATAGCGCCCCCTGCCTCTTTTGGCTGTCAGTAATTCAAGCCATTAGTATAGTTTACCGGTGTTTATTTAGCCAATTAATTCCTTTGTAGTAGGGATGGAAAATGGTACTGTAGCTGCCAGTATTGTGAAATTTGCTAATAACTGCTTCAATTAATTAAAAAAATTAAATGAGAACCATTACAGGGAGAGAGGCTGTTATATACTTGGAATCAATTCTAAATGTTTATTGCTTGAATAGAATAAGTTTTCTCTCAGCAACATTAGCATATTTGAAAGTAAAGTCTTTAGAAAATAAAAGCTGCCCATAATGAGTATGTCACACAATCAGGGCTGTTCCTAGGGGCGGGCAGGGCTCGCACCCCCCCTCCGCTCGCTCCTACACCCGCTAGCACAAACTTTGGGGGGGAACAGCCCTGGACACAATATACACCGAATCGTAAAGTGCTAACACACTTTGCAATACCTGTGGCTTAAAATAGATAATCATTTCAAAAGAACAGTAACACCAATAATTTCAAATGTCTCAAATGCATTTTTTATGGTTACTATATATTCAAACTGTGCTTCTAAAAAGTCTAAATTGTGTTCAGAAAGATATGTAGCTTTTCAACTTTAAAAATCTGGATTTAGGGCCCACTTCCTGAATATTCTTTAGGCACCATAGACCACAGGTCTATTTAACAACATGGCTGCTATCAGTAAACATATGTCGGAGAGCAATAAAATTCATGAATTTAACTTCAAAGGTAACATTTTTACAAGTGCTGTATTTGAATAACTGACATGGCAATCCAAATGGGAATTTTTTGGTGTTACTGGTCCTATAAATGTATTTTAGTATGTTGTAGATTTGTTGTAATCTAAAACAGTTTGCTTGTTGTTTTTCATTTCTGTTGTTGAAATATTTATTTTCTGCATCTTCCTCTATAGTTAATCTAAATCTTGATTTTCAAAGAATTCTATAATTTATATTTGTCCCCACTTAGCTGTTTGTTCAGTCCTGCCCTGTATCTCACCTTGGCAATCTGCCTGTTTGCTAGTTTAAAGTGCCTGTTTAAATGCTAAACTGTATGAACACCAATTGTAAATCCTAAAACATGGCCCCTTTAACACCTGCAATATAAAATTGTTTGCTATGTGCTGCGTTTTCAGAGAAAATGCCAAATGCTCAAAAAACCTGGCCCTAAACAAACTGAAGCAGTAGCCTCCTTGTAACATGCACATACTGTAATGAAACTGAAAGATTTTAGTTGTGAATTCTCTACTCCTTATCCTCTAAGGGACAGATTCCCATTGTGAAGTACAAACTGCATCGGACACGATTTCTTGTGTAGTTCAGCGTAGTCAGTCGAACAGTAGTAGGATATGGAGTGATGAGTAGTGTTGTCTATTCCACCAGTCAAGTGCAATGTCATTATCCTCACAATGTCCCACTAACTATAAGTGAATATTACATTCCTTTTTATGTCACCATATCCCTAGTTTATGTTGTCACTGGTTTGCACTCTTTGTCAATTTTGAACGAACAGTGAGTTACTCCAAATCAGAGCCCATTAAACGTTACTTTGTCACTTTGATTAGGTAAAACGAGGAATGTGTCACGGTATGCCTTGCCGAATTAGCTACTTCAATAGACTCTTGCCATATATACTATACTTATTGACAAACAGCCAAATTATGCAAAGAACCCTGTAAGCCCACAACCACTGTAAGTGTCCAAATCAGATGCAAATTCTTCACATCGCAGAGTTTGATGAATACACAAAGATGGGGAAGTAGCGAATGAATATGGGTTCGGACCTTTACACAACTGTTTGGACTTTATAAATAAGGAAAAAGAAGATACTATTTCTTATGACCAAGACTATGGGGGCTTATTCATTAAAGTGCTGATATATTAAGAAGCAGTAAACAAATGAGTACTTCACTCACTGCCTTTATGGACGTTACAGTATAATAACCCTACACAAACACACACACTAGGTCCAGTTTAGTCCTATACATCAAGTCTGAGTAGCAACTTTATATCTTTTTGAACAGTGATATCCAGCATACTCTGGCTAATGGTACATATGAGATATAACTAAACTAAATGTATTGACCTAGGGAACACAGCCATGCTGACGTAAAATCAAATTCAGCATGTTAGATAGAATTTTAAAGTCAAACAGACATAATTATTAGGACAGAACTGGAGTGGCTGCTGTGACATTACCTGTTCCTTGTTTATTGTTGCAAAACAACAAGTATGGATGACACAAGCACAATGTGATTTCATACCCAAGAAAGTCCTTATCAATTATGATTTTTATTCTGAATTATTATATCTGATAGCTTTTAAGGCTCACAGAAGAGAACAACTGTTTTAAAATCCATACACTGAGCAGTTGTTTGCCGAATGTAAATGAATTGGCCTACTAGTTCTATAAGTATGTAAGAAGTTAATATCAAACTTTCATCTTGGGGAACTGGCCCCAGTGCAAGTAGCAAATGAACAGATGATGCGGCTCAATCCAAGAAAAGTCAGTGTACTCACACCTCACAGTGCTATCCCCGTGTGCCAGCCAGAGAAAAGGCGCTCCAGTCGTCTGTCAGTAGTAGTAGTACTCATAGTTCTATGACTAAGCGCAACATGCACGAAAAGCGTAAGATGCGGTTTGTTACTGGCTTGCATGCCTTTTAATTTTTATTAATTTTGGCTTTTTTACTTATCCTGCAGTGGTGCCCGGAGACATTTTTTCTTTTTTCCAGTGCAAGTGGCCCTATAAAACAAGGCAGACAAGTGCGTTTTATCTCATTCAGTAACCCCTCTCTGATTGCTCTAGAAATATCATAGTTACACTTACATTTGACATTTTACCAATAAAAAACATTATGGGGGTCATTCCGGTAGCTCCGAATTTTCCATCCCGAATTCACTTATAGTGAACTCCCATTATAAAATCGCGACCGCGACTAAAAAATTATCGCGGTTGCAATTTTATAATGGAAGAATTGTCGCGGTCGCGACTTTATAATGGGAGTTCGCTATAAGTGAATTTGGGATGGAAAATTCGGAGCTACCGGAATGACCCCCTATATGTTCTCGTGTTACACACAAAATTTTTTTTTTAGAACTTTCAAAAAGGTAGACCACATGTGCCCCCTATACCTTCTGAAAGTGATATGATCATCCCCAAATCTTCCATTTTCAAATAATCCTATTCATTTTTATACTACTTTCTACCAGTCTCTTATCTCGTGCAAAGCATTGATGAAAACAAAGATTTGTTTATAGCACTATTATCTGGGCAGACTATGGGGTATTACAAATATGTCATACACATAATAATGTAGTCATTAAGGACGAAATTTATTAAAATCGAAAATGCCATTTTTGAAATAAATAATTCGAAAATGCAATTTTCGATTTGGAAATTCGGAAATCGAATTTTTATTTGGAATTCTGAGTTTCTTTACGGAATTCCGAATTTCCATTTTGTTTAGCAAATGTTACGAGCGGTGCTTCCATGCGTGCACCGCTCATTACATATAGCTGCTCAATGCGGCAGCCGCTGGGGAGACTCATCTATCCCCAGCGCTTCCTGGTAGGCTTAGCCAAACAGGAGCCACTGACGTCACGGATGACATCAGCGACGGTAAATTCAAATAGCAGTGCTCAGCCAATTGAATTTACTGCCGCTGACGTCATCTGTGACGTCAGCGGCTCCTGATTGGCTGAGTCAACCTGGAAGCGCTGGGGAGAAATGAGTCTCCCCAGCGGCTGCTGCTTTAAGTGGCTATATGTAACGAGCGGTGAACGCATGGAAGCACAGCTTGTTACATTTGCTAAACAAAATGGAAATTCCGAATTCCACATTTTTATTCGGAATTCCGATTAAATAATTGGAATTCTGATTAAAAAAATTGGAATTCCGAATAAAAATTCGGATTTCCAAAATCGAAAATGCCATTTTCGAATTATGTATATCAAAAATGGTATTTTCGATTTTAATAAATTTCGCCCTAAGTTAGACAGAACCTGCTGTGATGGTTAGAAAGCAGTATCTCCCTACCTGCTGTACAGCCATATCATAACATTGTTACAATTAAAGTAAATTAGTTTTCAGTGATAAACTTTATGATTTAACGCATGGAAAACTGGCACTGATATTAAATGTGCAGGTGTAAATGGTCTATATAGTTTTTATCTATGTTATAGGGTAAATGTGCTAGTGAAATATGTAACGTATAATGTCATGGGGAATATATACAAAGATTTCCAAATATCTGTAAAATGTGTGTGGGTTAAACACTGCATGTATGTGAAAGTTTTGCTTGGCCTTGAGCGATTATCTATACATTTCTTGTGAAACAGAAGCAGATTGTTCCAAATGAAAATATGATTTGAATGCAACAAATTCTTAAAGCGTAAGGATGCTATTTTTCCTTTTTCCAGTTCAGGCTTTGTAGACATTACATTTTTTTTTACATTTTGCCAAATGATTGAGTGGTCAGAGCAGATACATTTGGTTTGCTAGGTGATGCACAGTTATCATTTCATTAAACCTTTTCAGCTGTCTGGATAGAGGGGTCCTAAGAATAGTAGTTCTGCTGTGAGTGGAATAAAATGACATAAATTAACCCTAATATCTGATAGCATTAATCATGGCTTGGCTATGTTTATATAATGCACTATGAATTGGAAGCTTATGTCTGACAGGAATACATTTGCAAGTAGCAAATCAAAGTTTGCCATGAATGAGTGAACTTCTCCAAGCTATGCAATTTAACTAAATAAAGTATTCTTCAGGATTTATGTATAAAGATCTTTTTGTCTACTGAAATGCATTAACGCATGCAGCCATGTTTCCTGTGGGTTGTATGAAACCAGATGTACAATTGTAATATTATTTTTTTGTTTTCTATTAAGACGTATTAGAACTGCTAACTTTTTACTCGCCTGTACCTGTACATAACAAATGTGCTTGAGTGAAAGAGACTACTTCTGTTAATCACCAACAGCAATGCCATAGAAATAACCACTAATAGTGAAATGTACAGTTACTGGCTTATTACATCATGCCACTGGATATTCTTCCAATGGGAGATACTAAACTCTTTTGTATAGTTAATGTGTTTTTTTTATAAAATATAATAAAACTGTCCTTCAACATTTCTGTGTATATTTTTCTGTAGTATACATCATGGATTCTATCTAGAACTGTAAAACATTTCAGTGCTGTTATTATCATCTCTACTCTTTTGATACCATACATAATGTTGGAACTTGTATATGTTTGTGTGCAAGTTTAAGGGTTTTGGGGCAACCATGAAGCACCATGGTTTGGTAGTCAGATCTTCTAGATTCTCTATGAGCTTAGTCAGAAAGGTTTTACTATAATCAATGTTATGTTAAGGAGGCTTTATTTAAAAAAATTGTGCCTTTCACCCAGAAAAATGCAAGTACTAGTGCAAGTATTTAGACTTCTTGCATTAGGCTACATGTATATTGATTAATTTAAAAGTGAATGCTAAACTATTTTAAAATCACTCCCATGTATGGGCTAGTTGACGAGAAAAACAACTGTTTAAAAGATTGCAACTGAAGGAATTGATGTGTATGGCCAGCCTTGCTAACTATATTGTTATTTTTCATCTCAGTCTCTCCTTTTCCTTAAAATGATACAGCTATTTGAGAACTGTATATTTCACACTAAATTTGTGGCAGCTATTGTAATGTCCAAAATACTCTAAAGATATGCTAGTCCAGCAGTCCCCAACGTTTTCTGGATCGGGGACCCATTCCCCAACCCGGAAAAGGTTTCATGGACCGGTGGTAGGGTGGGCGGGGCCAATGCATGCTGATGGCCGCTTGACAGGGACATGCATTGTGTGCGCACGTCAGCATCAGGGAGCCCGCTGACTGGTAGTGGTCCGCAGCCCGGCATTTGGGGACCCCTGTAGTAGTCAACAGAAACACATCCATGAATACCACTCTAAAATTTGTATGTATCATTCTTATACCATAAGAAATGTTTTTGAAAATAATCTGCACAGATTACACGATATAGATCACATGTCAAACTCAAGGCACGGGGGCCATATGTGGCCCGCAAGGTCTCCTGCTGACTTAAGGTGCTGAGGCTCTAGATGTGGCAGGCGTAGTACATCCTTATTGACTGTGACAGCTAGTAGATTCGCAGACCAATGAGGGAAATCATCAATAACATTAGTGGATTGGCTATGACTGAGGATATCACAGTGTGACACAAGTAGAACATGAAGGCTGGAGAGAGCAATGCAGAGGTGGGAATTACAGTACAGCATCATGTTACACTATTTGGCAGGCAAGTGACAATGAAAGTAGAAATGAGGATGATGTGTGATATGGTGTCCCAGGTTATTTATGCACCTGAGGAAGGGTGGAGTTGTTCCACCCCAAAACGTTGTGCCTGTCTAACCATTTGGAGATGTTTACCGCACATTAAAAGTTTATTCATTATCTGGACGCCTATCTTCTCTTCATTGTCCCAGGTTATTTAACAATATTTTCACGCTGAACTTACCTCAGTATGCACAGACGCACTGAGAGCAGAAGCATCGCTGGAACGCTGGGGTAAGGTGAGTTCACTTTTCTTCAGCTTCTGCGGGGCGCGGGGGGGAGCTGGATGGCACCCACCCTACTCGCGCCCCGCAGAAGCTGAAGAAAAGAAATCTTTGCTCCATAAGACGCATGGACATTTTGCCCCAACTTTTGGGGGAAAAAAGTGCATCTTATGGAGCGAAAAATATGGTAAGCCTGCAAAGAACCAAGTGGGCATATTAAATATATAAAACTGGACTCTTAAAAAATGTAAAGATGATTAAAATGGGTACATAGTATATCCATAGCAAATGTAGTACAATGGAGCATATTTATGAAGTAGTGATTATGGTATTGTCCTTTTATTAAAATATTTGCATAATTTCTGGTTTCAGTTGCCTCCATTTTCTATGCTGTTTAAATCATGACTGCTAATAGAAGGGCCAGGGAGAAATACTAAAATACATTTGAAAGGTTAAAGGAGAACTAAAGCTGTAAAAAAAAAACAAAAATCTATTTTAAATAAGTACCTTATAGTAAGCTCCAGTGATGCACTCCCAGCTTCCTCTGTCCTGTATCTTCTCTGCACTGAGGCAGTCTTCACAGTGCTATATAGGGCCCAGCTGCCAGCCGAAGCTCCTCCCACTCACTGTCTCAGGCGGTGAAATAGAGCGATGACGTCATCACGCTCATTTCTCCCCCAGTGAGTGATGATATAATTGTTCATTTGCATAAGGGGTGGAGCTTCAGGGCAGCTCCGTGACAGCCTACGCCCTGTGAAGACTGCCTCAGTGCAGAGAAGACAGGACAGAAGAAGCTGGGAGTGCATCGCTGGAGCTTACTATAAAGGTATTTTTTTTTTTAAAGCTTTAGTTCTTCTTTAATGCAAACAACATAACAGAGCCCGATACACACTGATGCAAACAAGCTATTTAGTGCATTTTTGAATATTTTCTATGATTTTCAGATGCTTTGAGGTTTCATTCCCTATATCCTACCTCTTTTTTGTCTATGAACCTTTACCTTCTTCACACTACCCTCAGTAATAGGTCATAATGCTGCAGTTTGAAACTCCAGGAGGGCCCACCGGGAGTTTTCCCTGTGACCTGGTGGACAAGTTCGACACTGGTACTAACATCTGTTACTTCATAACATCTATCAGAGTTTGTCAGAATGCTTTAGAGGGCTTGTTGTTCCTCTGTAAATTCCGTGTCCCTGCTGCAGGTGTATATAGCTGAAGTATTTTCGGTAGCAGAAGGTTCAGTGGCTTTCTCTACCTCCCTAGGCTTCAAGTAAATAAGTGCTATTTGTTCATATGTCGAGCAAGTGCGGATATGGTAGTTTTCACAAAATTTGTAGCAGTTAGTTATAGGTGGTGAAGTGGTAGCAGAAAGAGAAAAGGTAACCTTGTAGGTGGACAAGTATGAGAGTGTAAGGTGGCTTTGTCATAGTAGATAGCCATGCATAAAGTTATTATAGAACATCATCAGGCAATAATGGGCAGCCAAGTTATAGAGGGTGGTCAGATGGAGTATTAGTAAAAGTGAAACAGAATTCAAATAGCCACTTATGATCCCTCTACTCTGAGAAGTTGCTTGAAAGATCAAGCTACAGGCATGGAACAGTGAAGATTAGTGATAATTACAAGCTTATTTCAGGTTACCCACACAACACCCTATAGCTTCCATTGCTTGGGAAGCCACCTCTTCCAAGGTGCGAGTTCACAGGACCAAATACAACTGCAGTGCTAGGATTGTGCTGTAAATCCTGGTTTCATTATTATATATCTTTCCTAGTATATTCAGCTATGGATTCCTTTAATATTATTGTGGCACCATCTTGGATCCCTTCGTAACTGCAAACTGCGTCACTCTGCAGGGTGGGAGAGCATCGTAAATCTTTAGACAAAAGTGGCACAGGCTTTGCAGGGTAGAGGGAAGTGCTACATTGCAAAATGGTCAGGCATTTATTTCTACACTGAAGCTGTAAAATAAAGTTTTGCATTTCTCATAAGTTGGTTTTGTGAACAGGACGACACTTTATTCAATTCAGTACATTTAGACAGATTCTGGTTCTACTTAAACTATGGTTAGGTATTTCCAAATGAATGCTTATTAAAAGATATGTATTCTATCTGTTTTTAGTTCCAGCAACACAACAAAATAGAATAAAAAAAATAAAAATAAAAAAAACTTATTTGAACAAGGCAAATTAATAGGAATAATAAAAACTAAACAGATTTTGTTGTCAGGAAACATTATGTTCTGTTTTTCAAATAGTCTGTTTGGGCTGTAGGTCCTGTTAACCCTGCAATAAACTAAGTCTTTAGCATAAGAGAGGCAAGCCATTTCACTTCCAAAAGGCAAGCAATACCCATAGGAAAAACAGTCTTTTCAGTAATTTCCTTTCACAGCAAGTTTTCTGTAGCATTGATAGAATTACATTCCATAGTCACATGATCTTCTAAGCCATTTCTTTTGCTGAAGGTTTTAGAAGAGAAGTTTCTTTTCTTGTGCTGCAGCTTGTCATCCCCAAAGCAAACTAAAATGAAAATTAAGTTTTATGTCTCAAACCAACAGTACGCATGTAATGTATCCTCCTCTAACCCTTTTGTCAAAAGTCATACCTATCATGGCACATATCAAACCACCTCTGCCCCTGCTTTTACTTAAAGTGGATCTATCACCTCCTGATTTTAACTTTTTTACATAGTCAGTGATTATATAACATAAATGAAACAGTTTGTGGGAAAAAAATCATTAGGATAGTTAAGTTATACTCACTGTAAAC
>JAKJJM010021767.1:0-12295 GCA_021901965.1 Pipa carvalhoi | reverse complement strand
TTGTGGGTATTTCTCAGTGAAGAAGAGACTAAGTAGTGTGGAAAGCTTGTATTTACCATCTATTCAGTTAGCCAATAAAAGGTATCACCTATACTCCACTTGTCTCTGCTAACTACCTGCTTTGAAACAGTAGGAAACACATTATATTACTTTCTATCAGTCATGTTAATATTACTAATGCTGCAGCTAAAAAATATTAAATAAGAACATTGTGTTTGCATTACATTCTACAATAAAACAAACTGTTCAAAAATGTGGCTCCTGAACAGGCATGTTTAAATGAAATCTTTCATTATTGCAAAATCAAGGTCACTTTTTTTAATGTGGAAATGGTAGTGAATGATATTTGTCTAACTTAGAAAATGATAAGATTAGGGATTGTGAACATTTGGTCCCAGCAATGATGGAAGCCTAGTGCCCAAAGTGTAATTCCACCTTGTTTTAACAAATAAAAGGGTATTCCCATATAGTATGTTGTGTACAATATGAGGTGACCCAATGGGTCAGCCATCTTGATAAACATGTCATGTCATCTGAGGACAATGTAGTATTCTGTTCATTGTATGCATTTTCACTTCCATTACTTCTAACTATTTATAGATAAGCCCTAGCAAACTATGAGCACTAAAGAGAAATTATAGTCAAAACACAGTCTGCTCTACATGAAAAAGGCAATTTGTTTGATGTGGTTCATAAAACCAGCAATGGAACTAGGGGAAATTCTGCATTCATTCAGAGGAGGTTTTACATTCCTCTCATTTTGCCTTCAATACAATAGTATTAGGGCATGGCTTTTTATGTGTGCATAATATATCCCTTCTCTGTATATTTTCATTCATACATATCACTGGCAGAGAAAGACATTCTCTATAAACAAGGGGAATTTACATTCCTTTTAGCAAATTGGATTGATTATATAATCTGCAGTCATTCTTTACAGAACATTATGTTACTGACAAGTGACCGAATTAATTAACCCATTCTGCATTGCCTACTGCTTACGGGTAAATATTTATGGAGGAATTCATCAACAGGGCAAACTTTACAGAGGTTTAGTAGCCCATAGCAACCAATCAGCAGATGGCTTTTATAATTCTAGTTTCTCCATACTAGTGGATGCTAACTGCTGATTGGTTGCTGTGGGTTACTAGACCTCAGAAAAGATTTGCTCTGTTGATGAATTACCTTATTAGCATTTATAAACACACCTACAGGTTTTCATCTGCTAAAGTGGAGGATGATGGCAGTTGTGTGAAATTTTAACATCAGCTGGAAAACCACATATTAGGCACCAAAATATGATATGTAATATGAGTCATAAAGTGAATATGAAGTGCTCAGACAATGGGGTCTAATGGCAACAGTTCTTTCTGGCAATTTGTGTAATGGGAATTACAGTTTTAGATATTTTAAAATAATACCATAATCCCTGTAAAAACTGGATCCTCTGCATTGTGCATCCTCAGTCACAAAACAACAGTAGCGGTGTGACCCTTAGCAGATGTGCTCATGCAATTACATGAAAGTGCATTGTAAGGAAAAAACCTTAGCCTTGGCCCTTATTGGGGGTAGTGACCTAACTAAGGTGCCAATGAAAATAATGGGCAAATAGGTAAAGGCCAAGGCTCCAAACCTTGGCTAAGCACTACCATATGTCAACACAGGCAGGTCAGTACAGCTGTGTTAGTGGCACTTTGTGAACCAGTTTGTGTCTGTGTGTAGAGAACGTTTGCCTGTGTCATTTCTAAGTACAACATTTTAGAACAGGAGATGATAACTTCACTGTGGACTGAAACTTTATCATTGTTATTTGTGACTGCAAGAGAAAAGCTAAGAGTTTTAGAGACATTTCACTGTTATTGTGCAAAAATACAATGCAGTATAACAGACATGTGGGTTACACTAAATAGCACTAATAAGTGAAAGTTAGGCTCAACCATATTATAAAAGTATGCTATAGAACACATAAACTAAACGTGTATCTTGTTTTCACTGTCATGTATTCTCCTTGTTGTTTCTAAAGAATAAAAAATTCCAAAGTAGAAGTTGTAACTGAGAACACACCCCTCCCCAACAAATCAAATCACAAACAGTAAACACAGGGAGACCCCAGTCAAACAATTATCCCTCAGGCAACACTAAAGATTCACACTGACACAGTGTGTGACCTCTGCTTTATCTTCCTTATTCTGTTTACCCAACTGAAACTCAGTAATGCACACAAGCAGTCTGCTCTTTCCCAAACTGGGAAGGATTATCTGCTAGATAGCATCGAATGTGCTGTCCCATTAATGAAGAAATCTGAGCAACATTAAACAGATAAGCATCATATAGATTTTGGATTTTTTTGTCGCTCAAAAGACACTTTAAAAACAAAATGGTTACTTTTTATTAACTGCATATGTTAAGAATATGTTTCTGTTTTTAATTATTATAGCCTTTTTGACTTAACAGTATTTCTGGAATCTATTAGTGAGGCATAGATTATTAAAAAAAAAGACTAAAATGAGAAATAAAAAAAATAATGCATTATTCCAATGTGGGTACAGTTAAAATAATTAAATTAAAATACAATATATTCAAATTCACATGTATGTAAAATCCTGCTTAATAATTATCCATTAATCCAGAATTTTCTAAATTCATTCGATAGCCCCAGTCTTCTAAAATTTCTTTGAGTTTGAGTGACTAGATCTGAGGCGTCTCCACTCATTTGGGAATTACTGTGAAGCCTGGCATTTATTTACTGCTATGCATGATGCCTATTATTAACATGGGGGCTCATTTGCTTACAGCTATTGAAACCAGGAGTTTTTAGAAATATTCCCATTGTCTCTTGCATCCATAGAGACATAATTATTGCACAAACAGGGACATCACCAGGGGCAATCAATTACAGAGGTCTAGTAAACCATAGCTACCAATCAGAAGTTGGCTTTTAAAATTCTGGTTTAAGTGTACCAGTGAATGCTAACAGTTGATTGGTTGCTATGGGTTATTAGACCATTAGAAAGATTGCCCCTGTTGATGAATTCCCCAGTATGTATAAATTGGTGCAAGAGTGGGGTTGGGCAAACTACCTGCATATAGCCAGGTGGCAAACGCATTGCCATTGTGCCCACTCTGCAGAAGCTTAGTAGTACTTGTGCATCCATGTGCAAGACACAACATATGGGTAGATTAGGCTTGTGCACCGCCTTGCTAATACCATTACACCTATAAAACAACCTGAGGGAAGTGTGTGCACATTATTTGTACTTTTGTCACTAATAAAGGCCACACATTGCCCTCTCCTGTGTAAGTGGCATATGGATACAATGATGGATACATGTATTTATTTAAACCTAGTACAAGAGAGGGAATATATAAGCACAAACTTATTCAAAAAGGATCCTGGCTAACAAGAGCTGGCAATCTAGATAGTTAACAAAAAAGCAGTAATCTTGTATTAAAGAAGATTGTGTTAAATAAAATACACAGAGCTAAGTACTCCCTTTGCCTCCCATTTACTGCATATTAATTGGCCCTGTGTAACTGTTCCATTCCTGGAGAGCACAGACACCCTGTGGCAGTGTTGAGCCTGAAGATGCTAATTTTACTTCCCCCTTCTGAAGGGATGCCAACCCCTCAATTTTATGGAGCCACGGGCTTTACTAAAAGCAGATTAGTTTAATTAGCTGGGATTGCATAATTAACCAGTTTCAGTCAGGCTTATTAAATTACACCAGTGGCGATCTTCCTTTCTGTGCTTTACAGTTGCACTGTGTAAAACCTCACACTACTCTATGGTCAATAATTTAAGAGCTGAAAACAATGGACAGTTGAGCAAAGATAAACAAATAGGTGTCGCACCAGAGACCTATTCATTTATCCATCTCCCAGTGTGGAACTGCACCTCATACTGTTGTAGAATGAGGTTTCTAAATATGCAGCACCGACTGGATAGAAACAGAAGTCACTTCTTGACCCCAATAGCAGCTCTTTTGAAGGCTACCGCTGTGATGTTAATCACTTTTCCTGTTCACATTTTCGTCCCCCTGTAGTCTTAGGATATTAGGAAAAAAAAGTTTCAAAACAACAATAGAATCTTCTAAAATAGTTTTCATTCTAAAGTAAAACTACAGTTGGTTTGGATTTCACAAGCGTGGATTTCTCAATGGCAAATTTGCAGTGAGTTCGATTTACTACAATGCTGTTATGAGTTGCTGAAAAAACCTTTCTCAGCATCTATGGAGTTAAAGGCTCTACTAAGAAATGTATTATTTATTAAACATCTTAGGTCTCTTCAAGATTAAATAATTGTCTCTGAGGGCAAAGTATCCTTCAGCCTAAGGGGGTCATTCCGGAAACTCCGAATTCACTCATAGCGAACTCCCATTATAAAATCGCGACAATTTTTTAGTCGCGGTCGCGATTTTATAATGGGAGTTCGCAATCAGTGAATTCTGGACGGAAAATTCGGAGTTTCTGGAATGACCCCCAAAATATTTTTCCTTTCTGTTACTCTATTTCACAGCGGTGTACATGCAAACGCACACATACACACACTCTGTAAGGTTACTAAGGAAACTTTTTATTTGTACAGCTCATGTAATCAGCATGTTCCAACAGCAGGTCTGTTTACTGTAGCACAGTACTCATGATAGACCTCAGGGCAGTAATATTCATTTTATGTTTCTTGGACTGCATAAATGGAAGGGTAGTGTATTACTAATAAGCAGGTATCATGATGTTAGAAAAAGCTGAATGACCATTGTTGTGACCCATTTGAAAAAACAGTGCCCAAGAGTATAGGCACCAGATAACTAAAGCTGATTATGCATGGAAAAGTTTGCGTGATAGAGTCTCCTAATAAATGACATTTGCTTATTTAGCCTCATGCCAGTGACACAATCACCCAAACATTGGATTATTTACATTTTTTATGCATGCATTTTTTCATAAGTACATGGAAGTCTTTGCTGCATTTCAGCTCCAACCTCTGCTACGAATGCTATAACCCTGGGCATTAACTTCTACAGGGCATGTGAGAAACCCAGAACTGAGTATATGTATCATTTATATTCCCAGATCAATGTACCATGTGACATTCCTCAACCAGTCAAACACTATGTGGGCTGATATGTCAGATTCCATTAACATTTTAATGAGGGTTCAATATGGTGGTCATAAGATACTAGCACATGCAGCTTTATAAGATAGCATACAGCCAAAACACACTGATTTGCCACTTTATAATATAGCGGTTCAGGCTGGCAGACCATTCTTTTAACTCATCAGATATGGTACATTAGAACTCCTTTAATGCGCTATATCCATTTTTTCATCAATTTGTTTATCCATTTGTTTATGAGGTCATTAGCAGACCATATAATATTAGGCCTAATGATGGATCTGATCAACAATCTACAAACACTGGCCAAATTTGTCTAATATGAATGTAGTAGTCACAAGTGATCTGTTTATTTGGTCCTTGACTGAATTGATTGCATATTTGAGTGTGTACACAGTTAACATTTCTCAATGCCTAATGCCAATGACCAATCAAGCTTTTCAAACTTTTTACATTAGTCTTTATAATTTCATTGGTAAAACGTCTATACCCATTATTTAGATTGGCACAACCATGGTGCTAGGCAATGGGGACATGTGTGAAGCATTTTTTGTGTTTGACATTAGCTTATAAATCTATAGGCTTGTACATTGAAGTCAGGGAAACACACTCTGGATTTTCAGATATCTTCAATCTCTAACAATGCTGCTGAAAGCTTACAACACAGCTGAACTGGTGAACTGATGTTATGCTAAACATCAACAGATCAGAAACAGCCACATGTCGTTAATATAATCATACTGTTACCCCAGCAACCCCAACAACAACTGATGGAAGCCGGTTTTATATAAGAAATGAAAACCACCAAAATATGTGAAAGAGATGGATTACAAGATCCTTCTTTTGTGAAAAAGCGAATAGTTTTGTTCAGCTCTACACACAAGGCATCCAGGCATTAATAATGAGAATTTCATAAGCATCTGCTTTTAAAAGTGGAATTGTTCCAGGATAAAATTTTGGAAAGTGGGGTTAAATGACCTGTATAAACTAACTGTTGTCACATAGTTGATGCACAGCCTTTCTTCCTTCCTCCATTTTGGACAATGCCTCTTTCAGTCATTTAACAAAGTGCGTTTTGTCTGGCCATTGCCATCTAAAGCAAATAGCACAACAATAAACAGATGATACAAATCCTTCATATAGCTACAGAGCCTGGCCTGTACCACTCATATATTAAACTCTATGAATCCATATCTCATAACACTCTACAAGGACATACACAGAGCAATGAATGATTTCTAAAAGACAAATTGAGTTTGGTTGTTTCATGGAGAGGTAAATAGGGGTATACAGGGGTCTGGTGGAGCACAATCCCATGTGCTGGGACTGAAGAATATGGGTAAATACAGACACAGGGATTAAGACAAAGATCATGATTGGAGTTGGGTATTTAATCCTGAGAATACACCACTGGTGATACTGTCTTCTCAGAGAAACTGAAACTGTAAATCCAATAATAATGACCACAAAAGTCTTTCAAGAAAGGGGTATAAAGCTTTCAACAAACTTATGTTTCAAATCAGCATAAGATGAAAAGTTTTTCTTTAGTTTATGTCTCAGTCTACAAAGGGACATATGAATAGTGGGTTGATGGTAGGACTCCTACACAGGAAACCGCATCTAACACCATTTTTTTCTAAGGAAAATTGCTGTTTAGTGAATAAGGATTAGGGAATCCGTGACTATTGGAGGGTAGTGACCCTATTTAAAATGACAATCGTGACCTTCCAAGCCAGCATACATTTTTTATTTTGCAACTATTAGTAATAGCATTAATATTAAAACAACTCCACATATAAAACTATCTCCTAACAAATTATATGAGTAGATATTGTTTCTGTTTTGCAGTTTTAAGTTGCAGTGCCCATGATTACATAATTTGAAAGATTTGACCCAACATTTACATTTCTGCAAAGTGCTCATTGATTGGTTCCAACACTGTAGTTTATGGTTGTGTTAAATACTTTGTATATACCATACACGCTCAGTGCAGATCCTATTATAACATAGAATCTTAACAACAAATTCTGCATAATTATCCCCTTATGCCTTCTATGTATAATAATAATAGCCAACATGCAACCTTTCATTACATTGATCATTGCCAAACAGTGTAAGTTAGGCAACCCAACTGAAAATGTAGATGATGTTAGAATCCAGTCTCCTAGCAGCATGTGGTGCCCATTAATCACTGAGTGAGTGGCACAGAAATGTATTGAGTTTTTAATTGCTTTTTTTATAGGCCTCGTACCTAATTAACTCATTAGGTGTATGTGGCCTAGTGCAATGGCTCATAACACTATTTTTCAATAATGCACATACCTCACAATAGGTGAGAAAGCGTTATGGTAAGTAAATCTGCCATATTCTCACAAGATAATCACTTGAGTTCAGTGATGATATGTTGGAAATCTGCACCACTGAGTGTGGTTAAGTCCTGAAAGCTGGTCATTTCTGGTACTGCAAAAAGTCCCTTGGCTTTTGACACATCAGGGCTAAAAGCTAAAAGGAATAAAACAAGCTCAGCCAAACTTTCTTCCATCAAAGGTTAGTTTTTAACAGCAAAAAAATGATTTGGCATCGCATTACAAATTAAGGTAATGTGGAACTGGTCAGTGTAGACACTACACAGATACAGCCATATATTTTGGGCAGATATATCAATATTAATGTCCAGCAGTACACATATACCGTATATACTATATATAATTGGAAATTATTTAAATTTTAAAACTCAATAACTCAAATAAACTAGTTTTATTTTTGGCTTTTTCAAAGGAACCATCAGAAATACCTGCAATCTTGACCCTACTACAACTATTTTGTCAATTTAACAACCATTTTTAGTTTTTCCAAAGTTGGAAGTGAGCATGTTTTTGATAAGAATCATATGTGGGAAATAGTAGATGTAACACGTATACAGTATATAATTGCAGGTTTTGGTAATCATATATGGCAGGATAGTTAAAGAGCTAGCATGCTCTATGCAACCCAGCAGGTTATAACACATACGCTGCTGTCTGATATTATAAAGGTAAATTTGCATGTGCTTCCTAATGCAGGCATTATGGATTAAAGTGATTTACTAGAGGAGGAAATTAAGATTTGCCCTTTGCCCTGCATGGAGGCTTTCATACAATGTACAAGGCAATCAGGCTTAGCTTTTGCAAAAATGTCTGAAGTAGAAAACAGGAAAGAAAGTTTCAAATTCAAATATAACTACCATGGAATTCAAAGGAATCTGACATCTCATTAGGAACTTTTCTTGTAAGCAGAAAGCCATGGCAAAGAGCAAAGGCTCTAGTTTATACATGCCCTAGATCTCTGTCTCCAACACATTGATTAACTAGTTTTGTAAGCAAAGGACACCCATTCTTAGTGCTTGCATCAAAACAGTTGCCTGAAGCAAAGGTTTAAAAAAAAAAACAGGCAAGCAGGTAGTGTGTTCATATATTACATCAGTCATGTTCAAACTATAGCTGGAGGGAAGAAGTAGTTAAGCAACTTCAAGGGAGTTATAGGTTAAATATTGATGCATTAAACCAATAGCCATGTGGTCAGCTCAGTAATGTAGAGTTGGTCAAACACTTTAAAAGTTGGTCAGCCAGTTTGGTAGTCCTTGACTGTATTTGATCCAGCTTGAGCTTGACCAGTGAAAACCTGAAAACAACAGAATTTTGATGTCTTATTTTTCAGACAAAATGAAAATGAAATTTGCAGGTGTCTATAACAAATTATGGTCAGAGGTATAAACTGATGTGATGCGATTGTTGTGCCTAATTTCTTAATAATTGATTAATGGTCAGAAATTTAGGCCAAATTGACTACAGATCTAGTCAGTCTATGGCCCAGTGGAATGTCTAGGTCGAAATGTGGGTGGTCACTTAACGAAAGCATTAATCATCACATGAGTTACTTTATTCATTATTAGCTGGTCACTAATGAAAACATGCCTTTTGGAGTGTTCTGTGGTGAATGTTGATAAGTGTATCAGATTTCTTCCGATCACTGGATATAAAACATTTGGCTTTGGTACCAATTCAGTCCTAGAAATCTGACATTGTGTTACATTTTCAATTCTAAATGGAAAAAAAAAGCAGGTTTACACCCACCAGTGTGGAACTCATTCATCATTCCCAGTCAAAGTCAATAGCACATGTGATGTATACAGAATCGTTGCTTGGTTATTTTAGTGTGAGTTTTGTTTAGTCATAACCCAAGCATAAAACCAACAAGACAAGCCAAGCCTGATCTGATTCCAACAATTGCTTTCATTTTCTTATATTTCACCTTGCAAATAGAGAGGAAAAACATTATGATTTTCTACAACACATTTTTCCAGATCAGTAAATCTATTACAGCATTAACTGGAGAAAAAAATGAAAATTCTGGGCCTTTTTTCTGTTTCATTTACGTTTTAATGCGGCTTGTTTAACAGCGAAGAAATGAGTGAAATGCCATTGACTTATACAATGGAATAAATAGCTAAATCTATAGTTTAATATACAAAATGTATTAACAACAGAAAAGAATTGTTTCTGACGAGAACTTATTTGAAGGGTATATAAAGTCAAAGGCTGACTGCCATGTTAATATGCTTTCAAAACTAAAATGAAGAACACAACGCCAGCACTGTAGGGATATAGTACCACCCGTCCCAGCTCTTGGTGCCATGTCTATGGCACAGGCTCACTCTGCCCATTTGTAAGATGCACTGCTCAGATGGCTTAGACATTAGCACAGGGTCAGAGGGCTAAGGGGGAGGTCCTAAGACCCCTGTTCTCTGACCTACTGGTATTCTCCATTTCCGTGCGAAATGTATGAGTTGGCAGTTGTAAAGGAAAGCCAATTTGCTTGCCTATTGGAGGGTTTAGCTTGTTAAAGACTGGCTGACATTTAGCTTTATTTCCTCTTTAAAAGGTTTTATATTACTAAAGGATTTTCCAATTTTTTCATTTGTGACAAAATGTTGGAAAACATTACCCATTTAATTTACAAAAATCTAAGCCTGGACCTCTTCTTCTGAACCATTCCTTTACTCCTAATCCTGTATTTACCAATATTGATTAACTCTTGCACGTGGGATTGTGCTTTAGTCCCTTCATAATTCTCTGGTACAACATCCAATTTTCTCAGCCAGATGGGGTTCCCTAACTCTGCAACATCCAAACTCATTTGAAATCCTGGCAACCTCTCAAGCAACGCCCTTGGCTTCTTTCACATTAGGTTGGGAGCGACATTAGAAATATCCAACTGTAGAGATAGTCACTAAAATGTATTATCAATTTTTCTGTGAAATATATGCCTAATACATTATCCATCATATTGTATTATATAAATAGTATACATCTCTGTTTAAAACTAACTAATGATACTTTTTTGACAGATCCAGCATTTCAGTAGAAGATTTAATTAAATGACAAACCATTTGCCAGAATGCACTTACTACACATAAAGTGCTGATTTGGCAGTTCTGCAATATAATCACTTTGAAACAGCTTATTGAAAGTCTTTGCATATTCTAGATATCCAATACAAAAACAGTGGGAGACATAATGACTGAATACTGTGCTAAAATTAAACCAAAACATACACATATCTGTCAGCAGCTATTCAGAATAAGTCTTGAAAATATTATATATGGTAAAATGATATTAACGAATGAGATGAAACAGTCATGCACTATCCTCACCTCCTGCCTCATAAATATGTCCCATTCTACATGGCACCATACTTTCAAATACATGTAGAACATGCTTAAAATGTATCTTTTGCCTTGGCTTCCATATTTGTCAATCACGGTGGAATTTTCTCCTGTGTATTCAAAGCTACACATAAAACATGTTGAGAGCCATTGTACTTGAAACATGATAACCTTTGTAGTCATCATGATTAATTGCAGCATTAATAAAATAAATTATCTTCATTTTGACACATTTTGAGGAAAATTTTAGTTCTTTTGTATATATATAAAAAAGATGAGTGTTTTCTTATATATATATCTAAAAATGCTATAGTGATTACTTGTGAATCCTCTAAAATTAAGATCTACAGACCACTTACACATGTTACTATATGAGATCTCTGACATTACTGGCAAAGAAAAGCGTTATTTGTACCAAAAAATCTCAAACATGCGCATGCAACACCAAATTGGGGATTTCAGTGATAAATGCCTGGTAAAGGAAAAAACATATCAGTTGCGCCAAGTAGTGCTTATTTACAAGCTATAAACACATTTACTAGATTCCTTAAAGATGGGCAATGACATTCCCACATCTATTTTTGAATTAGAAATTGTAGTCATGGGATTTATTTATTTATGCTTTTTCCATGTGTGTCTCCTCCTCTATTTAATGGCAACCGTTGTTTTCCAATTAGAGGTAGGAATATGCAAAGCTGCGTGGACTTGTGTTTAGCTGTGTTCTCCTGATGTAGTGAGTGGGTGCCAGCTGCCAGTATTATTTCATGATTTACAATGAGGATCAGCATTTCATATAACCCATTTGACCTATTCATGGTGACTTAAATGAGAGCATGAGCGTTCCCTCTTTCCTTAAATTAACATGGTAATTGGGAGAACTCTAACTAGAAAATGTGCTGAAGAATGTTAGGAATGGTTCCTGCGCTTCTGTTAAGGAAATTTCAAAATTTAATGAGGAAGTGACATTTGTTAAATAGATATATAACTACATTATCTGAAAATAGTCGTTTTATGAAACGATTTCCAAAATGAAATCCTTTATCTGTTATGAGATGAATTAAAGCTATTTTTGTTATTTTTTTCTCCCAACTAAACATTTTTGTAACACATTATTATTGTGATTATAGTACAGTTTTCATCTTATGTTGACATATGGAAATTTTATTTCAAACCTTTGGAAATTTTTTATCATCACAAAATAAAGTGATAAAAAACAACTTCCTCAATAAAATAATCACTGGAATAAGAAAGGTTTTATGCATCCATTTCATTACTGCCACAAGATAGAAAATTCAACTGAAATCACATCATCAGCAACTGTAAGGTTCAGGGGCGGATCTAGAAAATTATTTATGGGGTGGCAAGAGGGTGGCAGGAATTTTTACCCGGGGCGGACATGCGAGCGGGGGGGTGGTTGTTGGTCGAGGGTGCGAGTGGGGGGGTGCTGTTGGTCGAGGGTGCGAATGGGGGGGGCTAGT